>WTXI01000474.1:0-22702 GCA_022376515.1 Lactifluus volemus
TCCAACTCGTGGTAAGATTACCTTCTGTCCCGCATTTGTTGGACTAGGGACTGATCTCTGCTACCAGGGGATCTATCCAATGGCTATCATTGTCGTCATCACTATGCGACTGAGCGCCACAGACATTTTATCTCGTCCTGGCCTCGAGTCCCACCCTTATTCGACGCCTATAGTGTTCATGCCCCGGTCTCCAACTTTGCAGATTTCTGAAGCTGGCTTGAACGACTCGGATACTGAAAATGGGAGGAAGATGACGAGCAGGCAGGACCTGTAACAGGATCAAGTTCCCTTTCCACTGTACTTCACTGAGGGTATACGTGTATGCAGTTATCCGTATCTTATTCGAGCACATTGTTGAATGACGAAAAGCTACATTCATGACATATATTTCCCCGGAGATCTACGACGTGATGATGACATCTACCCATCGAGTTACCTCCATTTGGCCATATCCTCCATAGGCATAGCATTGCTTCTACTGTATCAGCTAGGTGGCCTTTCCTTCCAAGGTCCCCACGACAACATGCTTCGCGACTAGCTTTGTTCGAGTACTTTTTCTCCCAGACGTCAGGGACCGATCTGTCGCAAAAGGGCGCGTTGTTGTAAACACAGCACGATTTGCCAGTGGAGTGCGCGGAAGCGCTGCTGCCGTCACCACTTCTTTTGCACCCGAGACCTTCGACTTTTCGGGTGATGCCTAGGCATACAGTATGGCACATGTTCGGTTTTATTAAATGCCACCCGGGCCGAAAAGGGTGTAAGTTGACCGAACAGACATAAAAGTCAAGTTACAATCACTGCCTCAGGTATGATTTTTGGCTTTCCCCATGCTTTGAAAAATGCTCCCCTGACGTCCGATTCGTCATCGTAGAAGTCGTTTATTGTTCGATCAGGACTCAACGACCCATTTTCGTCTGCCGATGTGTTCTCGGTACCGACGGGTTTTTGGCACCGATCGACCAAAACACTCGTCCAAGGGGCGCACATCCCACAATTTTCTGTCGTACTGCCAGAGGTGGCGCTGGTTCTCGAGGCCCTATGACCTGCCGAATCATCGTAGGGCAACAGTAACTTAGCTCACCCCTCATTCGAGGCATTTCTCCAGATGTAGCTTCGAAGTTCAACAAAAGTCTGGTATTGCCGAGGGAAACTCCGATGAAGCCTACATCAGAGCTGTGTCAAGAGTGAGTTCTGCGCCTCCAAGATGCAATATTTGCCATCATGACAGGTGTCTACAATAATTGTGACTCGGAGAAGTACTGCGGCTGACAATTGCTCCTGTTGTCATCACATGCTTCCGACCCAGAGCTCGGTTCTCTGTCACTGGCAGCCATCAGCTCCTAGGAATCTTGCTAGACTGGAGAGTACCCAGTGACTGAGGGATCCTGGCCGAAGGAGGGGTCCAATATAGTACGGGTTGTGTACACTAACGGCCCAGAAACCGTAAGATCACGTGTGTCAGAGTGGGGGAGGGCTAGGACACTTGACTCGTAGGGTCACTCCTGGATCATACTTCTCGATTCCGTCGCAGAGTCACCGGACACAGGTAATTGGCCTCGCAACGTGATCTAGCAGTCTGTCGGACCTGCGAAATGGTTTTAGGGATACCATCCCTCTGACAACCTCAGTGGCGGGAATCATGATGTCTAACTGAACTTCATTGCCTCAGTCCCTTCCTTATGTCTACTACACGCTACACCTCGTCTATAAATGTGCTTCATCAACAACTCCAGGGTGCTCATCCTCGCCCATGAATCGTTCTCCCTCATCTTTTCGACCGCACGTTATTTCCCGGGCCCCGAGCAATGATGTAGTCATCAAGGAGACGTTTCAGGAGCTCCTCATGCAACTGCTCGTTTCTGCCATGGTCGAGGGTTTCTTCTTTGGTGAATTTCTTCGACCCTCCTCCATTTCGTCGTTGTTGAGACAAAGAGATCCTTAGGCCTCTACACTGCTCTTTTTGCATTTTCGACCTTGTTGACGCTGTACGTTACCATACCATCCAACACGCAGCATCCGATTTCTCACGTCCGCGCCGAGCGCTTTTTAAAAGGCGCAAAGATCTGCCCAATCGCACGAGATACGCCCTGTTGGCCATTTCCGTGGTCATGTACGCATTCTCTTCGATTCACTGGACTCTCGACTTCGCCACTGCCATCCAATCGTTGAGAATCGGCAAGTTTACCACCACGCTCCCAGAAATGATGGGTGTCGCGTACTTACCACTGATCAATGTGCGCCACTCCTTGACTGCCTAAACTCTGGACTACGTGTTGATCTCTCAGCACACAAGTTCATCCTAAGCGATGCCATCGTCCTGTGGCGAGCCTGGTTACTGTGGGATCGCAGGATCATGTTGTTCATTCTTCCATTCTTGTTCCTCGTGTGTACGGTTGGTGAGCACGCTATCAGATCACTGGGTGGTGGCTCTTCCGGATGACACTTGTTTTTCGACAGTCGTTACCATCGTCGACGTAATTCTTGTCACCGATAGCTTCATAACTCACTCGATGCGCAAATTTCTGACGGGCACTGCCTTCGGTGTGGCCTTGTATGGCCTCTCAATTGGTACGAATCTCTGGGCCACGTCCTTCATGTTCATTCGAGCATGGTATGTTGCATTTGATCCTATCGTGACTTGATAAGTGCTGCATGATGATGCCACCTCTTTCAAAGGCAACACAGACGCTTCCTGCGTTCTGTTTTTGACAAGGAAAATGCTAAGAGCAAAGCGGAGAAAACGCTCGCTTTCTTGGTCGAGTCTGGCATGATTTATATCTGTATTTTGGTACATCCCGATCCGTTACTTTTTGCTTTGTGAATGGACTGACCGTCGTTCGCTGGTAGGTGGCTTATCTCACAATAGTGGAATGCCACATAGGTTGGGTAGTTGTTCTCGAGTCAAGTTTAATCCAACTCGTGGTAAGCACCTTCTGTCCCGCATTTGTTGGACTAGGGACTGATCCCTGCTACCAGGGGATCTATCCAACGGCTATCATTGTCGTCATCACTATGCGACTGAGCGCCACAGACATTTTATCGAGTCCTGGTGGCGAGTCCCACCCTTATTCGAGGCCTATAGTGTTCATGCCCCGGTCTCCAACTTCGCAGATTTCTGAAGCTGGCTTGAACGACTCGGATACTGAAAATGGGAGGAAGATGACGAGCAGGCAGGACCTGTGACAGGATCAAGTTCCCTTTCCACTGTACTTCACTGAGGGTATACGTGTATGCAGTTATCCGTATCTTATTCGAGCACGTTGTTTTGAATGACGAAAAGCTACATTCATGACAAATATTTCCCCGGAGATCTACGACGTGATGATGACATCTATCCATCGAGTTACCTCCATTTGGCCATATCTTCCATAGGCATAGCATTGCGTCTATCAGTTAGGTGGCCTTTCCTTCCAAGGTCCCCTGCTATGCGACTAGCTTTGTTCGAGTACTTTTTCTCCCAGACGCCTCAGGGACCGATCTGTCGCAAGTGCCAGTGGGCGCGTGTTGTAAACACAACTCGACAACGACCTTTGAAGCCTTCGAAAATGAAAGTCCCCTGGAAGTTGGCCTCGCAGACCGCAGTCTTGTTTGCTCATTTTCCAGCTGGAGTGCGCGGAAGCGCTGCTGCCGTCACCCACTTTCTTTGCACCCGAGACCTTCGGGTGATGCCTAGGCATCATGGCACAAGTTAGTCAGTTTGGTTGTATTAAATGCCTCCGAAAAGGGTGTAAGTTGACCGAACAGACATAATAGTCAAGTCAACGTTGCACAATATCACTGCCTCGGGTATGATTTTTGGCTTTCTCCACGCTTTGAAGAATGCTCCCCGATTCCCAATTTGTCATCGTAGAAGTCGTTTATTGTTCGATCAGGACCCAACGAGGGGGTCCCTGTGCGCACGCGATTTTCTGCCGTACTGCCAGTGGTGGCGCTGGTTCTCGAGGCCCTATGACCTGCCGAATCATCGTAGGGCAACAGTAACTTAGCTCACCCCTCATTCAAGGCATTTCTCCAGATGTAGCTTCGAAGTTCAACAAAGTCTGGTATTGCCGAGGGAAACTCCGATGAAGCCTACATCAGAGCTGTGTCACGAGTGAGTTCTGCGCCTCCAAGATGCCATCATGACAGGTGTCTACAATAATTGTGACTCGGAGAAGTACTGCGGCTGACAATCGCTCCTGTTGTCATCACATGCTTCCGACCCAGAGCTCGGTTCTCTGTCACTGGCAGCCATCAGCTCCAAGGAATATTGCTAGACTGGAGAGCACCCAGTGACTGAGGGGTCCTGGCCGAAGGAGGGGTCCAATATAGTACGGGTTGTGTACACTAACGGCCCAGAAACCGTAAGATCACGTGTGTCAGGTGGGGGAGGGCTAGTCACTAGGACACTTGACTCGTGGGGTCACTCCTGGATCATACTTCTCGATTCCGTCGCGGGGTCACCGGACACAGGTAATTGGCCTCGCAACGTGATCTAGCAGTGTGAGTCTGTCGGACCTGCGAAATGGTTTTAGGGATACCATCCCTCTGACAACCTCAGTGGCGGGAATCATGATGTCTAACTGAACTTCATTGCCTCAGTCCCTTCCTTATGTCTACTACACGCTACACCTCGTCTATAAATGTGCTTCATCAACAACTCCAGGGTGCTCATCCTCTCCCATGAACCATTCTCCCTCATTTTTTCAACCGCACGTCATTTCCCAGGCCCCGGGCAATGATATAGTGATAAAGGATACGAGTCCGGAGCACCTCCTCGTGCTACTGCTCGTTCCTGTCATATGCGAGGGTTTCTTCTTTGCGGTGGGTAGTTGGTTTGTCTTACGTATATTCTATTGCATTTCATGGAACAACGCAAGGAAAACGCGAAGAGCAAAGCGGAGAAACTGCTGTCTCCACGCGTTTTCATCATACAGTCTTTCCTTTCACACACTCATCTACCGTCAATCATACAGCTTGCGAAAGTTAGGTGATGCTCGCGTGATAAAGGGAATGCCACTCATGATCATCCTTCGCAACAATCCCCACGTTCTGGGTTTCACACCTCAAAAATTCCAACTTAAGCTCTGGAAATGGCCTTACATTTAATCAAATCAAAGAGACACAAAGATTCAGACAGATGGTAACGATGAAGCGTAACTTCAAATCGAGTAGCTGCTATAATAATCCAAGGTCTAAATCCCACCTGCATTACTGTACAGTCTCTCTGTGGCTATGGGCACTACATCAAGTCCAAATCCTTGTAGCTTCCAGGCTTTTTACCTCTGACTCAGAGTAAACCTCAGTCGGAGCGTCCAATAACTGTGACTCGGAGTCTGAGGATTCAAGCGGGTCATCCTCCATCTTTCGACGGATCGACCTTTCCATCTCGTCCGCCCTGCACTCCATGTCTAGAGCACGCTGCCTCAGCGCCCACACCTCCGTCCTGAGACGCTTCTGCATTTTTTCATGGCGGATCCGTCTCTCGTGCCGACGTTGTGACTTGCCTTTTAGACGTACCGCTTCTATGGCGTCCAAGACTTTCGCCATTCGGCGATCCCGACGATTCCGGGCATCGTGTGATTTCCCCCTCGCGTCCGAAGACGTGGCAAATCCCCCCTCAATCCTTAGTCTGGGTCTTGGAATATTGGGGGTGGAGGGGGGTATGGGCGCTTTCGCATGCGGAGCGTGTGGCTCCGCATCGTCCGTGTCTGAGAAAGTGGCGCCGTCTCTCCATAAGATTTTCAGTTGCGAGTTGGGCAACTCTCTTTCTGACGGATCGATCTTGATGTCACGGGAACGGGGGGTGGCCGACATCATGGAGTCATCGGACTTGATGATAACTTGGACGTGATTTTCGAGCTTGCTCGACCGAAGGTAATAGCCATGAGTGGTGCCAACCATGTTGTACGAGGAAAACGAAGACTTTATATAATAAAGGACTTGGATTATGACAATAGGAGGAACACTCGTCTTATATATTCACGTTGGATTGCCATTTTGGCACCAACTGGAACGTGGCACGGCACGCCCATACTGTAAATAGCACTTGGCACCATTGCCACTGGAGAATTTCGGTGCCAAGGTCAATGGCGTTTCCAATGAAGTTATTGGTGCCGATTATGGTGGTATTGACTTCGATGACGGCAAAGTCTTGAGTGACGCAGTCTTTACCGGTGCTGAGAATGAGAGGGGGAGAAAGAACGACGTGACCGATAATACGTGCTCGTTCTCCTCATTGTCGCGGAAAATAATATAGTTGGCTGTAAGGAGGAAGAGTGCCAAAGAAGCTCTTCCTTCTTACAGCCGACCACATTATCGATGAGGAGAACGAGCATTACGAGTACAATAGTTCCGGACCCCGCAAGAACGTTTCGTTATTGGGTACGAACGGTTTCGACGCTCAAATCAAGGACATCGAGAAGGAGATCGGGGGCACCCAGATTATTATCGACTATTTCAGGGATCGGTGAGAGCTTGCTGGGAAGATGGAGACTCAGGTAGAACGGGAAGACGTCCAGCCCCAATTGGAAAAGGCGGAGAGAGCGATCACACAGCTCGAGCAGACGTCAAAAGAGACTGGGACGATCCGAAGAAAGAAAAGCGTGGCAATTCCCTGGATGTGAGGCACCTTTTTGGCGCAGATGGTAACTTAATACCGAGAGCAGGCCTCTAGATACGCGTTTTTACCACGTGAGATGTGCACACACGTCAGCTAGCTGACAACGTAGCTCAGCTCATGTATGCGTGCGCCTTGCGCCTAGAAGGTTCTCATATACGCGTAATCTCCTCTTTATATACCTCTCTTCACCTTTTTTTTCACCATCTTCCTCTCAACACCCACCGCCATGTCATCTTCTACTCCTGTTCGAATCCCTGAACGTGATCAGCAAATCTTGGCCGTCGGCCGCCAATGCTCACACCCTTCCTGCCTTCTCGTAGACTTTCTGCCATTCAAGTGTCAGCACTGCGCAAATTCCTTCTGTGCCGACCATTTCAAGCCTGCATCCCATACCTGTCCCAAATATGACGAGTCCAAATATAACCGTGTAGCGCCTGATTGTAAGCACCTTTCTTTCTTACATTCTATCCCAACTCTCATTCTGTCCAGGTCCTCTTTGTAACGAACCTGTTCCCATTCCTCCAGGAGAAGACCCAAATGTCAGGATGGAGCGCCATCTCACCATGGATTGCTATGTCATGACTGGTCGGTCACAGAAAGCCAGCTCAACACCCAAGTGTTCAAGACCGAAATGTGGAAAGGTCCTATTTGCGCAAATACAGTGCGACGTGAGTCACCCTTTGCACATGTTTTAGCTGATAGTCTTGACTTTCGTCTCGTGGTGTAGAAATGCCATCAGAAATTCTGCCCGGAGCATCGATTCCCGAGTTCCCATAACTGCTCTTCGGTCGCCTCAAGATCGACTCCTGTTGCGAGCACCCCAAGCAAAGCAGGTTCCCAGCTATCTGCGACTACGGCCAGTGGCCTGGCTGCTGTGAAACGTGCTGCAGCATCGTTACCGACAAAGACTTCTTCGGCATCACGTCCACTTCAAGGAACGGCACCATCTTCAGGCGTCGCATCCTCAGGGTCAGGGTCGAAACCTAATTCGTCAATTTCTAACCCTTTCTCCAAGACTGAACGGTAAGCAAAGTTAGATCCATCGTCATCGGTGGCCCCTCATGACGCCGTAGATTCTCCTCACTTACACTACCTAATGCTAAACTCTTCGATAATGAAACGGACTCTACTACTAATATTCCGGATCGCTGCTCTCCCAAATTACCTCCCAACTCTGCAATGGATTTCAACTCGTTCATACCCCAACCGCTATTCGCACCCGCATGATGTCCTGCTTGTGCGTTTGTACGCTAGGCGCTCGAAGCAGGAGAGGGAGAGTCAGATCCGGGCCATGCGTGCTCGTGCTCAGAAAGGGGTGAGTCAGTAGTTTTACTTTCGGGAACCCGCAAACCGACGGAGTTGTAGCTACTGAGCGACGATGAGAAGGTCATTTTGGCATCCCTCGAGGCCCAGCGCTCACACGGTTCCAATGACAAGGATTGTGTTGTTATGTAGCCAGCGACCCTTGTAGATATTATTGTTGTATCTCTGTGGATAATATTATTGTGGATGCCGGAACGATTAGATTGAGCTTCTCACGGGATGGCATGAGACGCGTCAATGTGGGTGTTATCACTGCACGGGACAAACCTGTGTGACCCCCGCACACATCAATCATGTCTGACTCTGAGCAGGACGCGTCGGTCTTGGGTAAACGTGCTCGAAATGGCCCCGGAACTGATGTTCCCGAGGATGTTGACATGAACCCATCATCAGTCGCCCAGGATGACGATGACAGCGACGACGACGTAGGGCCTATGCCAATGCCGGAAGGCACTCCGGCGGGCACAGGCACGAAAAAGAAGAGAAAAGGTGCGTAGTTGGGTACCAACATCCCTAAGCTTTCAAAGTCGTCCTCAAGCAGGTCCTTTCTTAACAGTTCTCCCACATGAAAAACTCTTCCTGGACCATCTGCCGAGCGCAGACAGGTACTACAAAAGCTTCATGCACCGCGACGTGATCAACTTTGTGGTCGTCACACGGTTCGTTCCCCCCTCTCCATTTTTAAAATTCCAGGTGCTCAAGCCAAAAAAAAATTCATTTAGTACGGATTTTGTCATTACAACGTCGGTCGATGGTCACTTGAAGCTGTGGAAGAAGCAAGAGACGGGGATCGAGTTCGTCAAGCATTACCGTGCACACATCACGACCATCGTCGGTGTCTCGGCGAGTGCGGACGGCGAGTTATTCGCGAGCATCGCTGACGATGGGAGTGCAAAAGTATTCGACGTTGTCAATTTCGGTGCGTCCTCGAGCTTTCTCCCCTGCCTTTGTCTGTTCTGACCACACAAACAGATATGATCAATATGATCAAGCTTGGGTTCACGCCGAAAGCTTGTTGTTGGGTGCATAAGAGAGGCCAAGCGCAGGGGATCCTCGCCGTGTATGTTTCCAACCCCCCCTTTTTTTTGCCGTTTGTTCGTGGCAGCGGTTGCTTACGAACTTCATCAGCTCGGAACATAATTCGGGGAGTATTCGATTGTACGATGGTCGTGGGGACGGAAAACCGTTGGAGACGGTGGAAAAGCTCCATCGGTTCCCGGTCCATTTGATGACGGTGCGTTTTCTGGTGTACCCCCTACGGTCCTCCGCTGACATCTCTAGAACAGTACAGTGACAGATTCGATAGCGTCATCTCGGCGGATGAAGGTGGCTTTGTCGAGTACTGGAGGCCGAGCGAGCAGTTCGAGTTGCCGAACAACGTGCCCGGATTGTGGTCGTTCAAGAGCCAGACAGACTTGTACGAGTTCAAGAAAGTCCGTTCTCTTTCCCTTCCTCACCTGCCCCCCTCCCCTCCCTGACAGAACGTTTGCAGTCCAAATCAACGCCGACGTGTATCACACTCTCCCCAGACTCGTATTCATTTATCACATTCTCTCTGCCCGACCGACAAATCCGTATCTTCTCATTCTTGACGGGAAAAATGACGAGAAAGTACGACGAGTCGCTCGCCGCGATTCAAGAGATGCAGCAGGCCGGCACGGCCGTGTACAAAGTTGACGATATGGAGTTTGGTCGTCGCCTCGCGGTAGAAAAGGAACTCGAACTCCCAGGTCCGGACGGAAAGGTTCCTGGGGCATGGATCAACGCAGTCTGGGATGAAAGCGGGGCGTTCGTGCTGTACCCGACGTTATTAGGGATCAAGGGTGAGGACACAATCTCCGGGTACAATGCATGCTTGATTGTTGAGTCGCGCCAGTTGTGAACACGGTGACAAATCGCGTCGTTCGGCTCTTGGGAAAGGACGAGACCGTACGTTGGGTGAACCTGAGTCTGTACCAAGGCGCACCTGCGAAGAAGGGCCTCACCACCGTCGCGATGGCAGCCTCCGCCAACCCCATCTTGGCGGACAAGGCAGTGCGTGATCCGACACTATTCTGCACGGGCCTCAAACGACAACGCTTTTACATGTTCACGCGCAGCGAACCCGAGTACGTCCACCATTTTTAATAGGACTGTTTTTTTTTTTTTGGCTAACGTTCCATGCGCCGACGTGAACAGAGACAGCAGCTCTAAATCTGGTGACAGAGACATCTTCAACGAGCGCCCGACCCGCGAAGAACAATCGATCGCCGCCACCGCGCCAGCCGCCACGTCGCGCGCGGCGGCGCTCGCGTCCTCCGCGACGATTCACACGACGCTGGGCGACATGCACCTACGCTTGTTCCCTCAGCAAGCCCCCAAGGCGGTCGAAAACTTTATAGGCCACGCGCGGAGCGGGTACTACGACGGCGTCCTCTTCCACCGCGTCATACCCAAATTTATGATCCAGACTGGAGATCCGCTCGGAGACGGTACCGGCGGGACTAGCATCTGGGATCGCGAATTTGAAGACGAGTTTTCGGACGAGTTGAAGCACGATCGGTACGTAATTGTTCGTTGGCCACACAAACAACTTTTTTTTTTTCCCCTTGACTTACACGACGTCTCTTTTCTTTTTTTTTTTTTGGGTCAAGGCCTTACACGATGAGTATGGCAAACGCCGGTCCGAACACGAATGGATCACAATTCTTTATCACTACCAACGCGACGCCGTGGCTCGACAAGAAGCACACGATCTTTGGACGCGTTCTGTCTGGGCTGGAAACAGTGCACGCGATCGAGAACGTGAAGACGAATAAGGCGGATAAGCCGTATGAGGATATCAAGATCACTAACGTCGATATCGAATAAGTCTGGACGCGCGTAATCCACTCTTTTTGCGTAACGGTATCTTTTGGGCCAGCGCTTGTACATCACGTCTCGAGCTTTCCAGACACGGCCATAACCTCTAGATTCTGGTCATGAGACGTCAGTACTGTGCGCTCGTTCGTCACCGTCTCGACCAGTCCAGACCGTTTACGTGGGATTGGATGGGCAAAACCTTCTGGGTGTGAGTTTACACATCTCTGGGGCGGCCTGCAGATGTCATCTATTCCTTGAATTGCTTTCCAAACGTATTCAATATCTTGCACTACATCTGTACAGGACCACCGACCATGATATGAAAGAGAGAAAAAGAGAAGGAATGGAGAAGCCCTCAGCCAGGGATTTCATTCATACACCTCCTCTGGCTCCGTCATGCCGTCATCGTCAAGATCATCCCATGGCACATCGGTTTCCTCCCACCTGATAAGCGTTTGAGCACGCATAGAATGGAATAAGGAGAAAAGACTCTGTGCTCACGCTTCTCTTCCGAGGCCCGAAGGATTCATCTCATCCCTCCTCAATAGAGGCCGTCGTACTGACTTGAGAGAAAAGAGCGGGGTATAGGACCCGCTTGGTCGGTATACGGAGTGACAGATGCCAGAAGTGCCCTGGGAAGACCAGATAAATGGCGCTTGTGGGGGCATATTGACTCCTGGAGTTGGACGGTTCAGGTTCGCGTGCAGGCTAATTGTAACTTGCTCGCTCGCTGAAAGAGAAAAGAAACGCGACGGGTTTTTATTAATAACTCGTTGACGAGAGCCGTCGTCAACAAGACACTCACTTTTGTTAGAGAGGTACATGAAGAAACCGGGCGAGTTGTACACCTCATATATTACCGACTTTCCCTTGAGAGCAGTGAAGCGGCGCTTGAGAGCTTCGTCGAAGAATCCCTTGGGGACGGTGCTCAATCTTGGACTATGCATCGCCATGACTGCACCACGCCTCGCGTTGAACTGCCACTGACGCGTAAAGACGAGGCCTGGTGCGGGGTTTCTGCAAATTTCCGATTTCGGATGAGGAAGATATCATTGGTGGTGGACGGGGACAGATGCGAAAACAAAAGAATGCTCACGCTGCCACCGCGGCTGGGACAGGCTTTCCCCGCACTTCGTATGAGTGGATCAGATACTCCTCAGGTTCGGCTTTCTCAACGAGAGGGTACTGATCGGCGAGGGGTTTAAGCTCTGGATGTGTGTAGATATTGCCCTCCGTCATCCACTCTCCAGTCTTTTTGTCTATGGTGCCAAACTCGCCGGCCTGTTGTTGGTGTTATAGTGATAGACGGATCAAGCGAAATGAACGCCATACGAGAATGATCTTTGGAGGGTCCCAGTTGGGCCACTTTGAGTCGGCCTCTTTTATCAGGTCGACAAACTTGCGCTGAGAACGTACTTTGGGCCACGGGTAAACTGACATTGTGGTGAAAGGGCGCAGGCGGGTATCAAGCAGTGAGGGTGGGACTTTTATAGTATACTGGTTCCTAGGATAGCAGTTCATTGGGTTTCATTAGCCGCTCTAATTTAGCTTTCTTGGGGAAATCGTATCACTGCCTTACGCATCTGGCCTTTCCATCGAACGTGCCATGTTAATCGGTGAGATCGATTGTGAAGAATGAAAAACGGGGTTGCGATGACCTTCAGGCTGTTCCCTAGCAGGCGGCGCCGCTCGCACACAACGCCTTGTCGAGCCGCAGCAGCGTCGAGAACGCCTCCGCACTCGAGGCCAGTTATTATTAGTATTGTTGTTTTCATTCCCTTATGGTTTCCTGGTTGCCCCAAAAGGCTCGCAATGCCCGGGAACGAACTAGATAGCCCGATTCGAGTCGATCTCGCCTTGAGAGTGCCGGGATTCCGTGAAGCACAGCAAACCTGCGTACTTTAGGGTTATATGTAGTCGAACATGTGGACAGCTGTACATATTCATCGAAACTGAAATCAACGCAAACAAGCCCTCGATTCGGGGAGGTTAGTATCGGTTTGGTTATTTCTCGCCAATATACTTCGAATGTATTAGCTTGCCTGCCGCAAAATTGGTATGTAGTACTCACCCATTCGCCCTCTGCATCTGGAATTTCATTCCCGTCATCATCGAGCTCATCCCAAGGTACGTCTGTACTAGCCCAACTAAAAACGGTTCCGTAAGCATCGAGGCAAAGAAAAAAGGCGCGTTACATCTTCTCATCTGGTGGCCTGCCATCTCGTCTTGGACGCGGGTTCCTTTTTCGAATGTTTTGAAGGTGGAACAATGGGAGATAGCCTTCATTGGGGAGACTGCCAAATTGGTATATGCCGACGTTACCCTCAGCATACCATCCGGTCTCCTGCCCAGATCCCGCATTGGGGGCGCGCAAGGCGATCCTTACGTGCTCGTTAGCTACATTGGGAAGTGTCGTCGATACCTTGTCCTTTACAACTGTGTTAATTGCTCACTCTGATTAGACATATACATGGCGAATGCGGGACACCACCACACGCTTGTGACAATGTTTTTTCCCCTGACCTCCCGTGGGCCAGAGGTCAGGGTGATATCAAGGAAGGCGCGAGGGATGCTGATCTTTCGAGCACGATACATGACCAGGAAAGCCGCCCGAGCGTCCTTGAATTTCCACTGGGACTTGTAGACTATATCCGACAGATCACCGAAATTCCTAGTACTGAACGTGAGGAGAACAGTGGATTGGTAAATACCTGGATTCTTACGGCAGGGTACTCATGCGTGCGGTAAAATTGGTATCGATTCTGTGTTCATATTCTGGTTCATCAACTTGGGGAGGATAGTCCTTCATGAGGGAAGCTAAGTGTTCGTCTCGGTAAATGTTACCCTCGCAAATGAACTGGCCAGTCTCCCGGTCAAATTGACCAAAGTCTCCGACCTTGATAGGTCAAACATATCTTCTTTGTTGAGTAGATAGCTAGAAGCCCACCTCTATGCGTTTCAGTGGGTTCCAGTTCGGACATTTTCCAGAAATTCCTTGGATTAGATCGACATATTTGCGGCAGGCTCGCGCCTGGGTGATGGGAGTCATCGTAGGGAAGTGAGAAGGGTGGGTGTGATTGACTAGCTGGGTTCACATATATATGGTGGCTGTTGGAGTATTGCCATTTTGACAAGTGAAAGCGCTGAAACGTCGATCGCGCTTCGAATCAAGTATCACAAGCACAAGAGGAAGCCATCGACCCTTACTAGTAGTAGTAGTTGGACCCCTGTCGACAGGAGTACCGGACCGAACTGATATGGCTGCTACTCATGGAGGCCGACACTAGCCGACACCAGCCGAGGCTTCCCTGGCCACCCAGGCCCGCCTCGGACACGTCCAGGCCCATGTTCTACTCCAACGCCAAAGCAAAAAAGATATAAAAAGAGCTGGTTTGATTCCATCATTGTGTCATGGCCAACGAAACTCAAGACAGTATCTCTATCGGAGATTATCTCCTCGAGAGGTTGTCTCAACTTGGTGCTCAGGCAAGGCCATCCCCATCTCATGTCTCCTCAGATATTAAAGTCGACCTCTAGTCGCTATTCGGTGTTCCCGGCGACTTCAATCTCGGTGTGTCTATTGATTTGTTTTCCCTGAATATTACGTTGACCACTGCTCAGGATTCTTGGTATGTCTGATACTCTCTTATCATACCTTTCCTTAGTATCCTTTTAGGATCTTGTCGAAGACCACCCGAAGATCAATTGGGTTGGAAACTGGTACACGCTCATTGTTTATACCGCACCTAATGTGTTGACCCCTATTCCAGTAATGAACTGAATGCCGCTTACGCTGCAGACGGCTATGCCCGTGTTAAGCATGGCAGCCACGGTATAGGTGCCGTTCTCACCACGTATGTCGCATATCCGACACTTTTCCTCTCTCTGGCCATTTATCGCAGCTCTCTGCAGCTTTGGGGTTGGTGAGCTTAGTGCTATCAATGGGATAGCTGGTGGTACGTCATCGTTTGTGTTGCTATGTTTTCCTCCGGTTGATGATCCTCCATGCGCGTCTTAAGCCTTCTCCGAACAAGTACCCATCGTACACATAGCGGGAGTCCCAAGTACTGGGCAACAAAAGCTCAAGCCTATGCTTCACCACACTCTTGGTGACGGGAGGTACGAGATGTTCCCATCAATGGTTCTTCTTGGCACCTACACTCTTTTAGATATGATGCGTATCTAAAGGCAGCTCAGCAGTTCACGCACTCTCAAGGTGCCATCTTCGACGCTATTTCCGCGGCGTCCGAGATTGACCGCGTTCTAACTGACTGCATCTCATCTGTAGGTTGCCCCGTTGCTGTACCGCACTGTTAGCTCACCCATCTGTACCAGGCTCGTCCGGTTTATCTTACCCTTCCCACCGACAGGGTTTTCACCAAAATTCCCCGCGGCAAGCTGGACACACCCCTCTCCGCCATGCCTCTACAGAACGACCCGGCAACAGAGGAGTTCGTTCTCAATGAGATCCAACAACTTGTGGAGAAAGCTGGTTCGGAGGTAATCATTCTCGTCGATGCGTGTACAATTCGACATGATGTCACGGAAGAAGTCTGGGACCTCATACAGCGTACTGGGTTCCCCGTTTATTCCGCGCCCATGGGTAAAGCGGCCATATCAGAGGATTCCGAACGCTTTGGTGGTGTCAGTTGTCGTCTCTTGTGGCTCACTAGATTTGGGGCTAATGTTGTTCGAGTAGATCTACATCGGCTCCAGCTCACATCTGGAAATAAAGGACAAGGTGGAAAGTGCAAAACTTGTTCTCTCTATTGGCAGCCTCAAATCAGACTTCAACACTGGAAACTTCACATACCGCACTTCACGTGCAACCACTGTCGAGGTAAGGGAATCATCCCTCATCACACACACGCATCCCACCCACATCGTACTAGTTGCATTCGGATCACACGCGCGTGCAGTATGCCATCTTCCCTGGGCTTGGAATGAAGCACCTGCTTCCCAGGCTTACCGCCCGCTTGCATCCACTTGATTCGCCTGCTTCCCGCGCTAGTGTCCCTCCATTCCGCGCACTTCTCCCTAAAGCCGGTGAAGATCCTCTTGGCGAAGAGGTCATATCTCATCTCTATTTGTGGCCACGTATGTCACAGTTTCTTTGCCCCGAGGATGTGATTGTCGCCGAGACTGGCACGTCGAATTTTGGTGCACTTGAGATGTCGTTACCACCCAAGTCGATCTATCTCTCGCAGATTCTTTGGGGTAGCATTGGCTGGGCGACGGGTGCAGCCGTAGGAGCGGCATTGGCAGCGCGCGAAAGACAGCTGAAGGGTAGAACCTTGCTGTTCACTGGCGATGGAAGCCTGCAACTTACCGTGCAGGAGCTGTCAACAGCTATGCGACACGGCCTTACCCCTATCCTCTTTGTGCTGAACAACAATGGATACACTATTGAGCGACTGTTACACGGAAAAGATCGTCATTACAACGATATCGTTAATTGGTACGTCTTAGCCTCTCCCAAAAGGACCTTGCAAAATTAAGATTTTTTTAGGAAATGGACACAGCTCCTTGACGTGCTGGCTCCGGAGAAAATTTCGCCAAAGCCAAAGTCGTACACTGTGCGGACGAAGAGTGAACTCGACGCGCTGTTGAACGATAAATCATTTGCAAGCGCCACTTGTATCCAACTTGTGGAGATTATGATGGACAAATACGATGCCCCTCTGGCGCTGGTGCGCCAAGCCGAGTTGAGCGGGAAAACAAACCACTACGGAGCCGAGATAATGTGAAAGCTGTGATGTAGGATAACGGAAAAGAGAGAAAGGTAGACAGGTAAACAGAACAAGGAAGTGTACGGTACCGAAGTAAAGTTGTACTTTAATACGATCACGTGCAGGCTCATTGATCACGCGCGTCGTGATCAAGACGCGACCACCGACCTGAAAACGAACTGCTGGACGCTAGCCGAAGCGCTAAGTCATTTCGACCACTTCAACATTCGATCCTTGTCTTGTTGCCGTGTCGCAAAAGTCTATAACCATGTCCAACATGCCAGAAATTCCCTTCCCTCCGCAAATCGGAAATTACCTCCTTGGGTCGCCACTTGGTTCGGGCGTATCGGGTGCGTTCAGGGCCATCGTTGCCCCCCCTGCCCCCCGAGCAATACCAAACTGTCATCCTGACGGGGTTCACAGGATCTACATTCCGTGCTACACACGTGTATACCGGGCAGGTCGTCGCGCTCAAAGTCCAGCTTATCAATGTTTCGTATCCATCTAACGCACGCGAACGTACCATCTATCCATTACTACAGGGAGGTGTTGGCATGCCCAACCTATGGGATTCGGGAGTATGGGGCTACTGGGACTATCTAGCGATGGATCTATTAGGAAACAGTATCGACAAACTATATAGAAAAGCGGGGAAGAACGTGATGGATCTCCGGAGCGCTTGTTCGATCGCTGTTCAACTGGTGCGTTCCCCATCCCCATCCCCACTCCCGGGCGCTGAGATAGTTTTGTTCTTTAGATCTCGCGGCTGGAGTTTATGCACTCGCGTGGCGTGCTACATCGGGACATCCAGCTGGGAAATCTCGTCGTTGGCCTCGAGCCAAGACAGGACATGATATACATGATCGACTTTGGCTTTGCAAAGCGATACATCGACAACAAGCAAAGACACATCTCGAACCGACAGGAGGGAAGTTTTATCGGGAACTACTGGTTCTCCAGCGTGAACGTGCATTGCCGGGGTAAAAGTGCGCGCACAGTTTTTTCTCGAGGAGTTTGGTCCCCCTTGCTCAACGGCTTGTCGCACATATAGCATGTTCAAGACGAGACGACCTCGAGTCGGCCGCCCTCCTGCTGCTCCACATATTGACGCCAGGTGGTTTACCATGGACGCGGCGTGGCGTGCCACGTGATGAGGCGGCGCACGACCGTCTGAAACGGGAAAAGCGGGCGGCGCTCCCGGAGGACCTGGCACGTGGCCTCCCCGGTGAATTCGCGGATTTCTTGCGGTATTGCCGAAGTCTCCAGTTTACGCAAGAGCCGAATTACAGACACTGGCGGAGGCGCTTCCGTACGATAGCAAGTGAGCTCGGGTATCAGGACATTGATCGATTTATCTGGCCAGTACCGCCGGCTCCTGTGGTGAGCTCTACATCTGGTCAGGGACGGAAGCATATAGATACTGAAAGGTCGGAAACAGCGACCGTCCAAGCCCCGATCCCATCTCAGTCAACTTGGTGGTGGTGATCCACACGTGGCGGAATTATTGCAAGGGCTGGCACAACTGAAGATTAACAACAGCGACAACAGAGAGAATTTAGCTCGGCCGGTGCTCGGAGACAGAAAGAATGTGCAAGATAACGATCGAAGCCCAGCGATCCCGATAAAAAAGGGCGATGTGACCGAATTGATCGTCATCACGAATCGTTCCTTATCTCTAAGAGGAGAGCAGGGGCCCGCTGCGCACCGGTACAACAAGGCAGCGCGCATCACCAAGCTCACGCAGGCAGCAGGACAGGCGATAGACAATAGAGCATTGGCGCGGATCATGGCCGATTTTGTCAAGGTGCTGCAGAGTTCGAGCTCGAGAACGCTGACGCGGGAAGGGTTCGCGTTCCTCGACGCGCTACACAAGCAACTTGTAGATCCATCGGTGTTTATCGTGCCATTGCGGACGAGCAAGCCACGGTTGCCACGCTCGCAGCAACCAACACCCTCAACCGAGGCGCCACAAGAACGACGGAGCAGGTTGAACGTCATGCGGGCGTCATTAGCCGAGGCCAAGGATAACGCGACGCTGGCAGGGTTGGTGGCCGAATTTGGAACGTTGACCGACAAAACGGCGGGAAGAAAATTGACCAAGGATGGAATGGCATTTCTGGAAGGTGTAGCGGATCGTTTGCTTGTCGTACGCGTGTGAACGGTTTCCGTGCTTTAATTGAAATGACAGCAAATTTGATTGCGATAGATCGGGAGAATGCTGAAATCACTTGACGTTTCAGACGGCGGTACTAAGGCGGTTACAAAGACGTCTTGAAATTCGGTAAGGATCGTTCGTCTCCCCCAAGTGTCTTGATCTTACTGCGGCGTCCCCCCAGCTTTTAATACACTACAGCTTTTTGGCTGTTCTCTCTATTTTCAAAAAGGAAAAAGTCCTTGCGCCACCGTGATGACGACGATATCGGGGATTGCTGAAACGATCCGGTAAAATATATATCAACCGGTGGGTGAATATATACTAAGACAAAGAAAAACTTGAAACCCCATAAAAGTGGAATGGATCTCCCCAAAATTTCGGTCTTTACGTGGTGTCCCAGCTTTCGTTTATACGTATACCTTTGCTTTTCTTTGTTCTCCAAGATCCTTTTACCCCCGCCTTGATGAAGACCGTCAGTAAAGATGGCGTGACGAGCGTCGTCGCGCAGAACGAAGTTATTATTCCTGACCTCACAGTCAAGGACTTGCTGTCTGCTGTTCCGTTCGTCCCCCCCTCCTCACTACGTTGGTTCTCCGCTGACAACCTAGCAACACACAACGTTCAGACCTCATTGTTTTCAACGTTCCGCGATCCGCTCCTCACTTTACCTGTGAGTCATTCTTTTTGGTTGCAAGGCACATGACTGTGTCTGACGCGCCACGCAGTATCTGGGACTTGTTCCTCATCGCCGTCATCTACAAGATTACCACATTTATAGAGCCTCTACTCACCCCCGAGCATATATTTCTTCCCTCTCCCATCTTTTATACCATCGCCCGCTTTTCTCTCTGGTCCCTCTACGGATTCATCACTGGCCTTGTCTTTACCGGTCTCTGGGTCATTGGCCATGAGTGCGGCCATCAAGCATTCTCCGATTCCAAGTTCATCAATAATCTCGCTGGTTGGATTATCCATTCTTGGTCAGTAATCAATTGTCTCGTTTTTTCGCTTCCTGTTCGCTTGCCGCTTGGCGTAGTCCCTGGCGCTAACGGGAAGTCTTTCCGAACAGTCTCGGAGTTCCTTACCACTCTTGGAGAATTACCCATGCCAAGCACCACGCTTCGACTGGACACATGACTCTGGACCAAGTCTTTGTCCCAAGTACCCGTTCCGAACTTGGTCTTCCTCCGCTGAACCCTAATGGAGAGGATCTCTTTGGTAGCAGCGTGTCTAACAAAGTTATGAATGAGCTTTATGAGGCATTGGGCGACTCGCCCATTGGGGCACTTTTTACTCCCGCTTCTTATTTAGTACGTCTTTCTAGCCGGCGATCGGTGATCACCGATTGAATCCTTTGTAGCTGTTTGGCTGGCCAATGTACCTGTTCCGGAATGCTCTTGGCCAAGCTTACCCGAGTGGCACAAATCGTTCGTCTCACTCTTTGATGCAGTAACATCCGTCGTCTTGACATTAAGTAAACAGACTTTAATCCCAATGCGGTGATGTTCTCCCCGCACCAGTTTGGCCAGATCATTCTTTCGGACGTCGGTGTCCTTCTTTGGCTTAGCGTTCTCGCGGCCTGTATCCACCAGTCAGGTTTCTTCCAAGTCTTCCGTCTATATCTTGTACCTTATCTCTGGTGAGCTATTGTTCACTTTCCTTGACTTTCACTTTTACCGAATTGTTTTCTCTAGGACGAATCACTGGCTTGTGCTCATCACCTTTTTGCAACATACCGACCCGTTGGTGCCTCACTACCGTTCCGAGGAGTTCACATTCACTCGGGGAGCCCTTGCTACTCTTGATCGTAACTTGCTCGGTGACCTCGGCTCTTTCATGGGTTGGGTCGGTGCGACAGCAACACATGGAATTTCGGAAACTCACGTCGCTCATCACGTTTCGAGCAAAATTCCTCATTACAATGCGTCAGTATTTCTTTCCGCAGCTCCTAGCTCGTACACTCACGAGTAATCCAACAGCTGGGCGGCGTCTTCTGCCCTGAAGAAGCGCCTTGCCGCAGCTGGTATCCAGCTTGAGGGACGTCCCAGTGGATGGGCAGAGGTTTACCGTGTGTTCCGCGAGTGCAAGTTTGTTGAGGACGATGGCAACATCATTTTCTACAAGAATGCCCAGGGCCTGGCTGCCTCACGGCCCCTTGTCGCCGGAGATACTGCAAGCGATTCTGGTATTGAGTTCGAGAAGTGAGGCCTGCACTTTAGACAATAGAAAGGGACAGGGCTCGGTTGTCGGTAGATATTCCCGTTGAATTAGACGAATTGATTAGAAACCATTGAATGTTTACGCCCCAAGACGCACGGGTGAGTCAGTGTTGTGAGGGGCCTGAGGGCTGTGTGACTCTCCACCGAGCCCGAGCCGTAAGTGACATACAGTACTATTCTTACTTGTGTGTAGCGAAATGAAAATCAGTTCGCTTGCGGATCCGACGTGTCGGAGTTTACAATAAGTCGTCTGCGACGACTCAATCAAGGAGACACAACGTTAGTCATACTATCGGATCAACTGATCACTTTCAACAACTAATCATTCCATTCCGGTGATCTAGTCTCACATGGATCACCGACAGATCCTGTACATCAGTTTACAACTATCGTCCTTAACCTTATCACGCTGAGTCTGAAATTTGGCGTGTGACTGGGCTGACATGTCTTCAACATTGACTACCTGGCCTACTCTAACCAAGAGAGACGTGATTGCGTTCCAATTTTCTAGCTGGTACCCTACATTTTCCTCATTGTCAATAAAATCGACCGTGGTACCACTCGCCGATGATTTCAAAGCCTACCTCGAAGCAGATGGTGTTTTTGTGCCAGCAGGATCGGAAAATTTGTATGTTACACCCCCACCCGTCTTATTTAGCTGAGCATTTCCTAGACCTCCATCAGAGGAGGTTGGCCATGACAGCGACGAGGACGAGGAGGAGGAGGAGGAGGCCATGAACCTCGCTTTAACTCGGCGATACACATTTCCTGAACTTGACGCCCAGATCAGAGCTTCCATCGATGAGTACGGTGCCGTATTCCCCAAACTCAACTTTTCCTCACCAAAGGCACGTCTTTCCCTCTTCAATGATGAAAATAAAATAATCATACAAGGCTTCAACAGGACGCGACCTGGCTCTTACCTTTGTCGTCACCCTTAAAGTGCACCTCACCGGCAGACGTTTATCTCTTACTCAAATCGTCTGATTTCATCGTGCACGACCTCAGCACGAGCTCTGTCTTTGAGGGGTGTTGCGAAGAAGACGACGACGACGACGATGGAGTTTATACTTATACGCTCGAGCTCGTCCTGCGAAAGTGGTTCGCGATTGATCCCAGTCGTGAAATGCGAGCTTTTGTACGCGATGGTGTACTTATCGGTACGGTCGGTGCTCTTAGTTCCTCGCTTTGAACGACTGACTGACTGATCGTTTTGTATATTTCAACCCCCCCCCCCCCCCCTCCGGTGCTACGGCCCCCCCCAAAAAGGCATCTCGCAGCGCAACATGAACTACTACGAATTTCTGAACGAACCCGAAACTCAGGAAAAGATCGTGAGTAGCTTCGTCGCGTACTGGACCGCGCAAATCAAACCAAAGTGGTCTTCCCCTCCTGCATCCTGTAAGTTTTTTTTTTTTCAGTCCATCGTCTGAGGGATTTCTATACATGACGGGGGAGGCAGATACGTTGGACGTGCTCCTTACACGCGACCTCTCCCGATTTCACATCATCGATTTTAACCCGTACGCTCCACGTACCGACCCACTCTTATTCACATACGATGAACTCGCTACGTTGTCCGCGTCTGCTACTGGGTCGTCAACGCAGACACCGACCCCGACGCTACGCGTGATAGACTCGCGCGCACATCCCGCCGCCGCGCGCAATGCGCCGGAGCACCAGCACAACATGGTCCCGCTCGAGGCGCTGACGTTAAGCCAAGGGCGGAACGTGGAGGAATTTGCTGCTGCATGGATGGACCAGGTGAGGCGAGGGACTGCGGGGTCGGACAGTGAGGACGAAGAAGGGTGAAGGGTGATGGATTTGGACATGC
>WTXI01000475.1:0-22687 GCA_022376515.1 Lactifluus volemus
ATCTGCGGCTCTTGTGCGATGAACATCAACGGCCAGAATACCCTTGCCTGCCTCTGTCGCATCGACCGAAATGAAAGCAAGGACACAAAAATCTATCCTCTCCCTCATAGTACGCTTCCCTCTTTTTTGTTCACACCAGATATCTCACACGCGCACGTTTCAGTGTATGTTGTGAAAGACCTCGTTCCCGACCTCACACTATTCTACAAGCAGTACAAGTCTATCGAGCCCTACCTCCAGAATGACAACCCTCCCGCTCACGGGGAGTTCCTTCAATCCACAGAAGACCGCAAGAAGCTTGACGGCCTCTATGAGTGCATCCTTTGTGCTTGCTGTTCAACATCCTGCCCCTCCTACTGGTGGAATCAAGACGAGTATCTCGGCCCTGCCACCCTCATGCAAGCCTACCGCTGGATCGCTGATTCGCGCGACACCTACAAGGCGCATCGTAAGCAGAAACTTCAGAACGAGATGAGCTTGTATCGCTGCCACACCATCTTCAACTGTCCGTCTCTCGATTCCCATCACTCATCCCCTGCTTACCATGCTGACACGTGGATGATCCCCGTTCAGGTGCCCGGACGTGTCCGAAGGGTCTCAACCCCGCTGCTGCCATTGCGCAGATCAAGCTTCAACTCACGGCAGATTAGAGAATCGAAATGAACATCAACATCCAGGTGGAGGGGTATTGCATGGAAGGGGTGATGGACACGTCGTTTTGTACGTACACGCCCTCTCTATGCGCACATCGGCTGCGCAGTATTTTATTCGCCCGTATGCAAATATAATAGGGAAAGCACAAACCCGGGTGTGATTCTAAAGTCCAAGTGGCCGTCCGCCAACTTTACCCCACATAAATCACGACTACGCGTTGTACAACAACCTTGGGGAAAGATGTACGAGATGTTCGTACACCGGTTCTCCAGAATCGCCATCAACCGCTCATTATTATTCGAACATGATCTAAACCTTGTTTGTCAGGGCATGGGCATCATGGATATCAAGTCATGGGCGAACAATGCAATGATAGTACGGCTACGACCGATCTAGGAAACTTCTTTTTCATTCTTGGTTTAGCACTAATATAGAAGTCGTCTTCCGGTCCCAAAACTGAACCGGTTCCGTACCTCGCTCCGGTTGTGCTCCTGAATCGACTTTTGCTGGGCATGTTCACCGGAAACGTCTAACTTTGTTTGTGTACACTCGCTCTGGCGAGACTAACTTAAAGTGGTACGGTTGCTCTCGGTTTCCGACGCGATTCATCGGGCTCCGCACACGGAGGCGTTCATGCTCCATGTGGCTGCGTGGCACGGGGCAGCTGGACTTCCTTTCCCAAAAAGAGCGCGCATCGCATGGTCGGGAAGATGAAGAAGACCAACAAGCGACATATAAATGGGTCACTGTCCATGCGTGCACCGACCACTCCCTTTCTATCTGCAGGTCCCTCTCTGCCGCTTTATTGACGCAGTCATCTCTCTCAGACTAACCAGGGAATTCTATGGAGAAGCAGACAGATTCAAAATTGAAAGCAGTTAGCTCCTCCAGCTCCATTTCTCATCTACCCGATGAACTCGAACTCGCTGGTCACATCCCTCCAACAGAAGAGGAGATGGATACTCTCCGACACGTTCCCGACAAGATCAACTGGAGCGCATACTGTAAAGTTCTTTTCTATTCTTGAATACCCCTTGGCCTTTCGTTGAGGTGGTTGCACAGTGATTGCGTTTGTTGAACTGGCTGAACGCTTCTCAGTAAGTCAGTCTCCCAGTCTGTGATCTGCCTTTCAACGTCTAATGGTCTCATCACAGTTTTATGGTGAATTCTATCCCTACCACTCCCAAGCATAGTTAACATCCTTTCTCCTCTCTAGGCAGTACCATCATTCTTGTGCGTCATTGGTGCATCTACGGTTGTGATCCAGCTTTTTTATCCAGTGTTTTTTGTAGGTCAATTTCATTCAGCAGCCCATTCCTGAAGGCTCTAAGACCGGGGCTGGAGGAAAGAACAGGGTCTCTGGTGCTCTAGGCCAGGGGCAGGGGACTTCGACTGGTCTCACCACCTTTGTGCAGTTTTGGTAACCGTGACACCTCTTAAGTCCATGGAGACTAAATGTAAATTACACACCAGGTGCTATGTGACACCTCTGTTGGGCGCATACATTGCGGATGAAAAGTGGGGAAGATTCAACACGATCGCCATCTCTGTCCTTATTGCCCTTGTCGGCCACATCATCCTCATCATCTCGTCCATTCCTCCAGTCATTGTGCACCCTAAAGGTGCACTTGCCGCCCTTTGCGTTGCCATCGTTATCATGGGTCTCGGTACTGGAGGTTTTAAGGCAAATATTTCCCCACTTGTCGCAGAACAACAGCGCCACCTTCGTCCGTTCATCTCGCACACCAAGTCTGGTGAGCGTGTGATTGTAAATCCAACTCTAACCACTTCTCGGATCTACATGGTGCGCTCGTCGTGACCGTGATTTTTTTCATCAATTTGACAAGTTGGATTGTAGTATTTCTATCTATTTATCAACGTTGGTGCAATGGTCGGTCAGATATCTATGACTGTTGCTGAGAAGGTTTGCCATACCTTTCGAAAAGGGTTCTGTGATTCTAATTCCCTTGCAGTATGACGGCTTCTATCTCGCTTTTACGCTTCCTACTGTTGTTTTCCTGCTTTGTCCCATCGTTCTTTTCTTTGGCCGTAACATGTATCGCCGCTATACCCCCCAAGGCTCCGTATTTGTCAAATCGATCAAGCTTTGGAGCTACGCCGCTCGGGGTAGATGGTCTCTAAATCCCATTACTCTCTACAAAAATCTCAAGGCCGACGACTTCTGGGAGTCTGCCAAGCCGAGTAACATTCCTGATAGCCAGAGGCCCGTCTGGATGACGTTCGATGACAAATGGGTCGAGGAGGTTCGTCGTGGCTTCAAGGCGTGCACCGTGTTCACCTGGTATCCACTTTATTGTACGTCTTGGATTGGAATCGGAACCGAATACTGAGACTTTAGAATCAGGGCTTGCATATATTCAGATAGTCAACAATTTGACTTCTCAAGCGGCCACCATGGTGACTCACGGCATTCCAAATGATGTTATCAACAATCTCGACCCTATTGCGTTAATCATCTTTATCCCTATATGCGATCTCTTCGTATATCCAGGCCTTCGGAGATTAGGTATAAACTTTACTCCGATAAAGAGGATCACCGCTGGTTTCCTCACTGGTTCTGCTGCCATGATTTGGGCTGCTGTTGTTCAGCACTACATCTACAAGGTGGGTTCCGCTACGTTTAACGATGTCGACTCGGAGTAGTGATCTGATCGTACTTAAGAACAATCCCTGTGGGGATTTCGTATCCACCTGCCAAGATGCTAATGGAAACCCAATCATCTCTTCTCTTAGCGTTTGGATCCAGAGCGGATCCTATATCCTCATAGCGTTTTCAGAGATTCTCGCGTCCATCACTGGCCTGGAGTATGCGTTCACGAAAGCACCCAGGAACATGAAATCACTCGTCATGGCGATATTCCTTTTCACGAACGCAGTTTCATCCGCCATTAGCGAAGCCTTTAACCGTGAGTCTGACTAATTATCACCCTGGCAGACCGCGCCACTGGGCTGATTGAATTGTTCTTCTCAATGTTTCAGCGTTGTCCACGGACCCACGGCTTGTTTGGAACTATGGTACGATGGCCGTGTTATCGGGCCTTGGTGGTATTCTCTTTTGGTTCTCCTTCCGTCGGTTGGATGCCGAAGACGCTGCCCTGGACAGACTCGGAGAGGGTCACTTTGAGTCTTGAGTGGGATGTAGGATGTGATGTAGAGATTGAATGAGAAGATAGGCATCGATTGAAGTGACGACTGTCATGGTAAGAAGATAAACCTTCTAGCCACTTCACAACTCCGCCTCCCTCCAAGGTATGACCCCAGAAGAGGTGGAGAGGCAACAAACCCAACGCCTCCCGCCTTCCGTTTTCGGTTCCCATGCCTATGTGCACATCCTTGAAAGATGTGATGGGGAGTCGGATGGCCCAGGCGACATCAGCGTTCAGAACGTTCGGATCTCAAGTCCAACGAGGCCAAAGATCAATATGCAGTGGTTTTGGTCTTGACCCTTGGCACAACAGAAATACATGATACGAAATCATACAAGATCCATTCGTTCTCTTCTGCGTCTCTTCATCTCCTCTAATCAAAACAAGCTCCTCCGTTGATCAAAATCTGTGGGAGAAAAAGTCAGTGCAGCAAAAACGTCGATGAGAGTGCGCGCACAGTTTGTCCTTTTTTTCATTGGTTTTTTATGTCAGTGAGATATGCAAGAGGGCCTCGTCAGGTGTTGTGCACGACTGACCTGTGACGAACCCTGCCTCCTTGGAAGCGAAATAGGATACCAATTGGGCAACTTCATCGGGCTGCCCAGTGCGACCTACCGCTGTCGACGTGAGGAGCTGTGCACGATCACCAACGGGAACAAATTATCAGTGGTGCCAAGGTCGGAGATGTGCTTTGTGGTAGTGATACTAACCCCGTTGCGTCCAGCACGTGGGCCGGCGAGAGGCTCCAAGAAGTCATCGAACGTGTCGACTGTCCAATCGGGTTGTGTTAAGAGAAAGACCAAGATATGAAGTGCGAAAGATGGGACAAACGAAGGCGTGTCTCTATTCCCCCGGGAGCGTATGCGTTTACGGTGATCTTGTACTTTCCCAGTGCCGCCGCTGCCATCCAAGAGTTGGGAGTTTCAGCTCGCGCATCTCACAAGGGGAGGAAGAAAGAAAGTATAAATGCATACCCGCACTTTGCGTCATGCCTCGTATAGCGAACTTGGTCGCGGAATACGCGAATAGCAACTCGGTGGCTGGACACGACCGGTAACTTCAGCAACGACCCTCGACGGGGAGGGGTTTGTTGCGCACCTTGCTTTCCCGCCATGGAAGATGCGCCTGTTGAAACAGGGATCCGATCGAGCAGGTTAACGCGCCGACGTGCATAGATAAAAGGGACGCCCGGGCATACCGATAATGCGCCCGCCTCGTCCTTGAGAAATCATTTGTCTAGCGGCGTGCTGGTAACAAAGCATGACGCTGCGCGCATTCACCGCCATCTGCTTGTCGAACGCTTCAACGGATGCTGCACCATCGCCAGATGAGACACCAAACACAAACATTTACACGGCCGGGCCTGCGACTTACTCGACAAGAACTCCTCGATGATCACGATGCCGGCATTGGCCACCATCTACAGAAAAAACCACAGGTTGACACGTTAACCATCAACACGAGAAAGCGGGGGGGGGGGGGCCGCGTGGAGAACCACCCAAATTTCCCAGAAATATTACTTCTACGTACCACGTCTAGGCTGCCCAGTTCACGCACGGTTTGCTGGACCATATCAGCAACGGCAGACTCGATCGAGACGTCTCCTAGCGCGGCGATCGCGCGCCGTCCCTTTGCCTCGATCTCGTTGACCAACTTGACCAGCTCAGGCGTATTGGGCAAGTCATTCACCGCGACATCAAACCCATCGTCGGCGAGCCGCAGCGCTATGGCGCGTCCTATTCCCCGCGCCGCGCCTGTGACCAAGGCAACCCCTTTAGACTGGGATTTGGAGGGTTCCATGTCAAGTGATACGGCGTTAGTAACGGTATTGGGGAGTTTGTGAAGGAGGATCTTAGTCTGACCTTTTAACCAGATGGGCCCAAGGACAGAGAGAATCGTCGGTAATTAGGATGTAACCGCCCACGAATCAGAATTCAGAATTCAGCATCAGAATCAGTGGCGGATACATTAGTGGTGTGCGCAAGACATCCGGTCTATAGTCAACCACCGACTTTGTACCCGACTATTAAGAAGACACCGACGGAGGCATCCTGATGTCGTAATGTTTTTCGATTCCTTTATTCTGTCCTTTGTTTCTGCGCTCAAGTGCTTGTCTTGACACTGATGAACACAATTTCCGATCACATGAATGGATGCTGACAAGGTCATCATCACTACCAGTTCTCTGTCACTTTCAAATAACTCAAATAGTACTCATTCAATCTCTACAAAAATTTAACTATGTATTCTAGACAGCAACTTTTATGCATTCCATAAGTTTTTATTCAGCACAGAGGTCAGAAACAAGTGGATTTCATGGTGGATGTCACATCACGATGCTCTTGCCAGTTAGACAGCATGTCAGAGTTTCAATAGCAAGGCCATAAATGGAAACAGAGGCATTCAGTAGCACTGCTCACATTCACAGCACTGGTAGCATGCCCAGTCAATGCCAGCACCATAGTCTTCATGACCCAGATTATGAGACTAAGATACAGCGTGCCATTGATGGTCTGCACTCTGCGAAATATTCCAATGTGGCAAAAGCTGCAAAGGCAGAAGGGTCATATCTCACAGCATGGATTCTTATCACTTACCATCACAATTAAATCCCAGGTGATTGGGCTGGGTTTAACATTCGTTGTGTATGAGCAAATACTAGACTGGTGAGGGGAGAGGTGGGTCTGACATACGTCAGGGCCGAGTATGCCTGGGCAGCATGATATGCAAGAAGTGGCGCCTGACCCACGTACACATAGGGATGCAGGAGAATCTGAGCGCGAGCGCGCAGCAGACGTCAGCCAAGCGAGGGTTCAGTAACAAATAGCAAACAACTCTCTGAACTGCACCTGGTTCGCAGCCGGTCTGATTTTGGCAGACGCCAGGAGGATGGCGAGGTCGTTGATCCCAAAGTTGCTAACACCGATGCTCCTAAAAAGCCACATAGCCAAAAAGCATTTTTAATGGTCTGGCCGTACCAGCAAACGGATGCAACGGGGAAAAACCGAGTTGCTGGGCTTACTTGGCAAGACCTGTGTTCTTGATGGATTCCACCCTAGCCCAAGCCGTCGGAATATCTGGCTTCGCGAGATTTGGATGGTGAATGAGGTACAGGTCGATACGCCAAGCTGTCACGAGCGGCGGCGGTGCGTAAGCCATACCCCAACCAAATCATTGGTGGTCCCAGAACGGCAGCGAGTAAAAGGAGGTTGACATACATTCTCAAGACTGTTTGCGATGGAAGTTTCGACGTCGAGCCCATAAGATCCTGAATACTTGGTAGTGATAAATATATCCTTCCGCGCGAGTCCACTCTCCCGCACGGCTTTTCCAGCCTCAGCCTCGTTGCGGTACGCCTGAGCGGTGTCTTACATGTCGTCGTGTCAGCACGCCACGCGCGTCCTCGATATACAGTATGAATCGTACCAATATGATCGAATCCGACGGATATGGCCTGCTCGACTAGGTCTATGGGACCTTGTCCGTTGCCGAGCATCCAGGTGCCGAATGCAATGCTTGGCATGACATTCCCTAGAAGATGTAGAAGACGTGAGAAATGAGCAAGAGCAGCTGGACAATGTGGACACAGACACGAGAAAGTTGAACGCACCGTCATTGAGCTGGATGAGGTCCCACGGCATGGTGATCGTGTAAGTTAATGATGAGAACTGGAGGCACGTTTCGAAAACCGTTCTCCATCTGGCCACACGTGCTTGTACTCATTCATACACGAATCCATAAGTAAGTATCAAATTCCTCAGCTTGTCGAATGGATGATCCCTCCTCCTTGTGATCAGGCCCGCGCCCAAGATTACACCAAACGATGTCTCAGGCAAGACCGTGATGTGACGAACTGCAATGACCATCACAATCACATTCTGTGTCACTCATCTCATCAAACCACATGCTCCGCTCCGATGCTGCCAAGCAGTGGAACCCTGATGCCTTTGGGAGAGCCATGATTGACCTGGTTGCTCGACTTCTCATTCTTTCAGAACGTTCTTCTCAACATCTTCGTTCACTCTCCTTTCTTGGTGTAAAGCAATTGTGGGAACGCATTCGGGCAGATTTCCAGAACAGCCCTGCCCAGTATCCATCTGTAATGGCGGACATCAATGACATAGAAGGGAGAAGGCAGTTTCGGGAGAAATGGGAAGCAATTTGTTTCTCTCAGCAGTCACCAAGTAGTCCTGAACAGTGCGTGTTTTATCCATACCAGCTACCTTGGCAACATGTTTAATAACACAACATCCAAGTCATATCTCAATTATTTTGGCAGCTCAAGCTGGCTTGCAAAGCCTAACGACGCAGGATCTGTATGAGCATCCATTCAATGCAGAAATTAGCTATAGAGCTAGCCGGCAAGCGTGAGTTGGATCTAGCACTTTTTCTTCCAAAACCACTGTTTGATGTTTGCTTTAGATCTGAAGCACTCAGACAGGAAGCCACCATGCGTGACAAACCAATTGACCTTCTTCACAAGACAATTCGTTGTCGGGATGGGCCATCAGGTCATACAACAGAGTATACTGTTGTTGATGGTGGTACTAGTGTGGTCAGTGGTGACTACTTTGTGTTGGAGGATGTCCAGGGTGTGAAGAGACCAGTTTCAGCTGATGAACTGCATGATATGAGGGTTGACTAGGGATTATCCATGATGAATTGTTGTTTTCTGTGTGCAAATCCTTTAATGTCTCATTGATTTAAGTTGTGCATCTGACACTGGCAAGATGTTGTTGTCACAATGTCAACTTTGAGTCTTCCAGAGTCAGGCAGGTGTATGCCACCTCTTGTGTTGGCCCCTGCCACCCCTGCCAAGTCGTCCCCAGTCAGAAAATCCAACCCTATTACATTCAACATAAATGTGACCAAGTCCACAGGCTCCTTGTTGATTTTAACCTTAGAGAAGACTTGGAGGATAAAAAGGATGGGAAGTGTATCATTTGAACTGTGAGTTGCATGTCTATTCTCATCCTTGAGTTGCACTCACTCCCATTTTTACCAGGGAACACCTATCTTTGTCTCACGAGCTGTTGAGCGGGGAGGACCAGTGCCACTCACTACTCCAAACTATGTTCCTAAGGTACCAAGAATTCCTGAATGTTATGCCAATGCCCACGCCCACTCGAAGCAAATCAACGACTTTCTGGAAGAAATCAAAACACTCATTGACGAATCAGTCACAAGACAACGGGTGGAGGCACGAGCTTGACCACAATGTGGAATCTGTCTTTTGGCACCTTCTTTACTGGGCTATGGTCGCGCAACCCGAGGGACATCCAGGGGGATATTTCAATGCGCATAGCTAGACGGGTTTGTTAGGAGACTGGGATTGCCGAGATAGATTCCTCAGGGGGCTCAGCCCAGGTAATTCGCCAAAGAGCCTCACCCATTCGGACTACAAGCTCTTGTGGCCTTTGATCAGAAGCCTGGCTTTAATAACAGTGATCTGAATTGTCTGTGGGTGAATGGGACTGCGGCTTGGAGGTCCTACGTTTGTAATCGTGACTGACTGCTTTCAGCGAACCCGACTGCTGGCCGCAGCGCCACACATGAAGGGCAATGAGGCCATTGACTATAGGCTGAGATGACCCCATGCTGATGCCTACCAGAGGCAAGGCAGAGAGTCGAAGCAACTTTACAATAGAGTAAACCACCAGCAAAGGTACCATCAAGTCACGCTTTAACGAATACCTGCTGAGCTCGAATGGGAACGCCAGCCGACATTCGAGGACTCCGGAGAAGACGGTGTGCGGTAATGTGAACACCGACCTCGCTGGTTCTGGGGTGAGGGAGCACCTGCAGGATCACACACCTCTCCCATGGGTTCAGAGTGTCGCCAGGACGGTGCTGTAGAAGGCGAATGGAAACTGCTATGACGAGGATAAAACACTTCGAGTGGATTGCGGCGATGACAAGACAACGATCGTGTCACAGCCTCTCACGCCACCGCCGCCGCCGCCTCAAGGAAGACTCGGCTACCGAGAGTGAGGAGAGCAGGCAAGAAATTACCATCTGGCCCGGGCGCAAGTTTTGGGTAGTGCCGAGCGGTCTGTAAAATGCGCGGACGATACCTTTTGAAGGCTTGGTCTTGATTCGTTCTTCTGGACTGGAGAGGGAGACGCAGGGATCGCCCAGACCACTTGCACGGAGATCGAGATGTCACCCTCTGCTTCGATGACCGAGTTGGGTTGCTTGTAATAATGGTTGACGCTCAAATATGAGAACTTGTGCTGGATGCCATTGGTCTAGTTGATGAGAGTTGGATGAGTCTTACGAACCAGTAGGAATGTACTTCGTGGACCCATTGACCATGCAATGCCAGTGGTTATTACAGATACAAATCCTTTAGCGGGGGTATCTAGATCGTTAGGCTTAAGTCGACATGTGGCACGGACTGGTGCACTGAGCTGTAGAAAACAAATCTTGTCCCAGCCCAGGAAGCCTTCCGTTCTCAAACCAGTTCACTAGATTACCAGGCCTCGCGCACAGACGTCGACAAAAGGAGAGAGCTAAAGTGGTCACGAATGCTTGTTTATGGTGCGAAACAGCAGGATAACGTAACATTAATAGCAAGGTCCGCAGGGAAAGGCCCAACGGATGACCGACGAAGGAAAAACGTCACGTGAAGTTGATGGGAAACCTTACGTTTACGGGCGTGAATACGCTCGCCTTGAAACCTTGCAAGCAAGGTAAATACCGCGTGCTGTACCAGTAAACGAGGGCTACTTTTTGTCATCGCGAAACAGCTTTAAATGTGTGTTGAAAGCAAAGTAGAGAGGAGAGGTTCATGTCCGTATTCTTAAATGTACAAACTGAGCCAAGTTACTTAGAAGGAAAAACAGTGTCTCGAATAAGACCAGCAAAACACATGTGAGGTACAATTACGGTTCTCTCAACCATATACATGTAACTGAAAACGGAAAAACACTAGCACAATGAGTTAGTTTCAACAACATCAGAAAGCAAAACTGTCTATGAAAAAGTCAGATCAATCGATCGATACGATGAAAGCATGTCTATGGGATCAGTCTCTCCTTAAAGTTCACTGCTCGTATCCAGATTTCGCCTGGGCGGCTGCAAAATAAACGCACTCAGCAGACAACTCGGGACTTGCGAATGTCATACACACCTGCGCTCGCGAAGTATGCGCCATACCATCCGTTCCCTTTCACCTGGCGGGGAAGCAACATCGCCAGCCCGAGGCTGATATGCACCTCGGCAGCGAGCACGAAGATCTGCGAGCCCCTCATTAGTTCCCTCGGCTTCTACAACGACCGTGCCGCGCCAGCCGGGGTCTACGACACGACGTTCTCGATTTGGTAGCGTGATCAAAGGTGCACCACCGGGAGGTGGGCGGATCGTGAATGATGACCGATGGACCCATCGCACAACCGTGTGATAAGCACCCTGTGGACTGCGAGGGAATGGGGTGGGTTAGAGCTATGATGAATCATCAACAAAGGTGACCTCACGTTTCTGTTCGCACGCGATCTTGAAGTAATTGCAAATTCGTGATGATCTCCTCCCCCCAAAAACGGATGTCGAGGTGGGCAATGGGATTACGGTCTCCAGCCACCCGAATGACACGATGGAAATACGATGGCGAGAAGGCAAGCGCAGGCAGCGACGGTGGAACATCACCAATTTGCGAATATGTATAGTCGAGGTCCTGTAACAATTTCACCCACATCATTATAAGGATCAGGTTACATGGATACGCGAAACGCACGATGAGATACCGTCCATCCCAAACGAGTCGTCCGACGTTGCCTTCGTCGCCAAGAGCAGTATCCCAGACGACGTCGCCAACGCGAAGCAGCGGAAGAATGCCGGCTTTGCGTAATTCATTCTCGCATTCGATCACGCCGGAATCGGACAACCAATCTCCCTCCGGGGATGGTACAAACACGCGCAACAATGGCGCACGCCGCAAGCGAAACAAGGGTGATCGGAAGCTACCCGGCGTAGAAGTGTTTCCAAGCGGAAGATGCTGTTGCGAACCAGCCCCTTGAGACCACGCAGAGTTTGTCGGAGATGGCGCACGGCTCGACTGCCGTGAAGCCGAACGATGCCTGCCGTTCTGACCTTGTGCTGCTCCTGCACTCCACGACGGTGGTGGTCCGTTGTACTGCCTCTGCGATTGTGATTGTCCTGTACTTGGTCTCCCCCGGATAACTGCATCATAATCTGCATCCGCCTCAGCCTGTGCGCGGAGGCGGACGACGATTCGATTGAACGCCCGTGTTTGTTTCTTCATTACACGGACTAGCAGAGTATTCTCCTCCGAGGGTGGGGATGAGAGTACGGAGTGGGCAGATTGCGCATATACATACACAGGCACACTGACGCCACGCATGTACGCATGCATCTCTGCAAGGGTGATGCGGATGGGTTCGGGGGTGGGCCATACCCAACGCGCGTAGCCAACGGTACCCAGGTAGCGATCTAAAGCCACATCGCAAACGGCCGGGTCAGAGTCGAGCGCCTGACGTATCTCTTTGCTTATGGCTCCCCAGAGAACCAGCCATTCATAGAACGAGAGATGCACTAAGAGTTCCGTCAACAGCTCTGGATTCTGCAGATGTCGAAGCAAGGGGTAGAACTTGGGCTTCGTTTCTTCCGCGAGTTCTGCAATGTCGATTGGAACAGACTTCTCCAACCACGTACCACGTCGACGCTCGCGGGCGCGAGAGTATTCCTCGTGGGAGGCGGGTAATGTTCGTCGACGGGGTCGAACGTCATCTGCTTGGGAAGAATTCGACTCCAAGGGCTTATCATCGACCCCTGGTGGCTGCTGGATGGTATTCTGAGGGTCTCGAGGATCGTGAGGGGTCACCGAATCAATAACGCCATTTGCATCATTTGCATGGATCTCCCGCACGTAGTCTCCATCCATCGACCTAGATGAGGTGCTGGGTGGCTCGCGTGTGGCAGAGCCATTGGGTAGAAATGTTCCCGAGACGTCCTCCTGAGAATCTTCTGCGCTAGGTGGAGATGGATCGTCCACCTCAGATTCTGCTCCTGGAGGAACAGGGATTGCCCAGCTTTTGCGCACGTCGCCACGTGTTAAAATTTCTATATCATCCAGTATAGGACGTTGAGGCGAGAACTGGGGGCCCATGTGATGCGACCATTCACTTCGCACATCGTATCGTGGCTTTTTGGGGGGTGTCGGCGGAACTAAGGACTCAGATGACATGCTTCGTTCAAGCGGCAAACTGGCACCTAATTCGGTTTGTAGTAAAGTTTGCGTATCGTCTGGCGTAGATGATGGGTTCGGCACCGACCGAGGAGCAGGTGGTGGAGATGGTGCCTTAGGTAGATGCTTCCCGTGACTAGGCTTCCTAGAATGTTTAGCAAATGGTGGTTTGTGCTCCTCCAGGAAAAGCTGGGGGGCATGCGCACTGGGGGTAACGCGCCTACTTATCCTCCGTATAGCCGGATGGGCCGTAGGCGGGGCCTCGTCGTCATAGGATGCAACGGCCTGGGAGGTCGGGGTTTGCTCCTGCCGGTGTGACCGGGAGTGTAAGAGCGAGTGATGTTGTGCTAACCGGGGGCTATGCTCTGGACTGCCCGCAGTTATGCGACTCCGTAATGGCTTCGCGGGAACTAGCGCCTGCACTTGTTGCACCCGCTGTTCAAACTCGTCAGAACTTTCGCCTTCACGTAAGGTGGTACGAGAATCCATTTCCCGATCCTCAATAAGGGGCCCACGTCGCATTTTTTCCGGTGCCAGCTCTGATTCGGGATCTTGTGAAGCAAAATAAAGTGGCCGTCCCCGCGTGTGCGCACTGGCACGACGTGCGGCGGGGGTGACGGAGTGCTTGTCTGGCGACTGCGGTGGTGTCGCGAAAGGTGCCTGGGTGCCTTCAGCTACGAGGGTCTGTGACAGATTCCCATGGACGCCGTCCCGGGGTGAAGGTGTGACTCCGATTTGTGATGGTGATGGGGGGCCCTCTGCCGACGTTCGAAACGTCTGGAGAGCCGGTCCGTCTTGATCGTCAGGCGGCGGGCCCGGAAGGGGTTTGACAGCTATGGCGTGACCATTCGATGGCGGGGTTAAGACGGCCCCCTGGGCGGGGAAAGCTGACAGGTTCTGCCGCGGCTCGTGAAACGCCTGCGGAAATAAGAAGCCATTAACAACGTGGAAAATGCATTTCGAAGCGCAAATGCCGTTATGTCCCTTGGGTAGCATGTAGCAAGTAGCATCTGTGAGAAAAACTTGCCTGGTTCGGAGAGCGGGAGAATTCCGTCGCTGAGAAGTTGTCATTAAGTTTGTATAGTTTCGGCTAGTATGATCATTAGCACAGGTGTGAATGGGGACCAAGGGGGGAAGACAGAATCATGCTGAGGGACTTCGGAAGCATCGCGACGCTCGAGGGATAAAGCCCTCAGGTCACGATGGAAAGTCCAAGACACTGAAACAAAGGTACGCGTACCTTTGAGAGAGCGGACTTTACAAAGTTGTTTTCACTCGTGGGAGAAAGGTTCTCCGAGGAGCGAGCAGTTGATTGGCGCGGCTCCACGTACGAGCGTGCAGCGCCGGTAGGCGACTCAGCCACCATGGTAATGGATTTTACAACAGAAGGGAACGAAGACTGGTGGACATTAGTAGGCGTCGTTTTCTGAAAGCTGAGGGATTGCCGAGGAGAGACGGGAGGTGAAGGGAGGGCGTCACGGGAATGGTGTACATTTTCGGTGGGAGCGACGTGGTATGGTTTCGAAGCAACGAACAGCTCGTCTGAGAATGCTGATGATTGAAGGGGATCAGCATGAGGATACATTGATACCGCAGAACCGATTTAGGGGAGCGCCAGTGCGAGCGCGAAGGAATGAAACTCGCGACCTTACTCCGCACGGGGACCAAAGAATAGGGTGACTTACAAGTCATTTGCGCCTTGATGGGCTGCCTTGATGCTTGGGTCAGGATAAGACGCGCGGATTGATGTGGCTTGTCTGCGGTTAACTGTACATCGCTGGGGAGAAAGCCAGACGGAGACCATGTGGCAGGGGGCGTTTCCTGACGTGCATGGGTCAGCAAAGCTGTTTCATCGTGTCTCCTCCGGTTTTCCTCGGTTTCGAGATTTGTGCGGTTGTGTCGGCCAAGGGGCATGGGCCCTGATACAACCGGTAAGACTCTTTCCTGAGGTGGTAACCCGGAGTGAACGCTAGCGAAACGAGCATATAAGGGTGTCTCTATGGTTGAACGTTGCCTAGGAGCATTCTGGACGGGAGGTGGAGAGGGCCTTTGATGATTGTCAGGGGTGCCTTTCTTTCGTAGAAGAGACTTCATCATGACCGAATCCTGCAGGATTAGAACGACATAATACAAAGATAAGAAGGGTATAAAAGAAAACGGGCGTAAAACGCAACAGAGACTTTAACTTATGCCGAGTTCTCCCCGTGCCCGTTCCCGTGTAGGTTATTTGCAAATTACACTTGCCTAATTTGGTATGAAACCAACTCGGGATCGGCCGATGCACCAGTCGATCAAGATCTTCACACGAACCCCGGTTTTTGCGCGGAGCTTGGGGCTATGCTTTGCTTGGGCCAAGTCACTCTTGTTGACAACCAACTGTTCAACGTTTAACGCTCCTACTGTAAAGGGCAAATTACACTCCCATTTCCGTACTAGTAACAAACGCCAAGACTCAGGCTAGTCTTACAAGTCGACCCCCTGCCAGTGGCCTTTGCAGATCCCTTGAACCTAAACGGAGTCTCCGCCGACGACTTGAATGAAAGGTAGTCGGCCTTACGAGTAGATGCCCAAAGCAGAGACACAATTTCTTGGTCAATATGATGATCACTGGCAACCTCACCATAGCTGGGAAAAATGCCTGCGAAAGGAGGCCCTAGGAACCCACCAGGTGCGGCTGTGCTACCATTGAGGAGGGGTAGGATGGACTGTACGACAGGAGAACTAGGGACGTAAGTTCCCATAGCAAACAGGGGAGTACACACTGGACCCTTGTTCATGCAAAGACGTTTGAATCTGTCAATCCCACATCACCCTTTCTCGACCGTATGCACGATCGTCATGAAGTCTGTTGTAGAAGACTTTGCGTCTGCAATACGCCAGCATACTGGAACTAGAAACGCAGCAATTTCCTACATGACAAGGCCATTTGTTCCTATGAACTATTTGAATTTGCGGGGATCGAGGATTGAGGCGATGTCGGTCACAGGAGAGCAACATCCTAGTGGGCACGTTATCAAAGTCGAGATTGAAGTAGGGTTTGGAGGTACCACTTGACTTCGCAGTTCACAACAAAACGCAACTGAACATTGATTTTCATGCCCGGGCATATCGTGACCTTTCTCCTTTTACGGCGATACGTACCGCTCCAACGATTCGTGATTTAGCAGTCTTGACACGTCCTCGAGTCATCCTCAGAGACCTACTCGAAGCATTCGATAACCGCTCGGCTTTGCGATGCGTTTCTATTGGACACCCACACTGTGTATATTTTGACTAGTACTACAGCAACACAAATCATATGAGTTGTTTACAAGTCAATCAGATCTTTGTGATGAAGATGAGACTTTTGGATAATTGGTGATAATCTGGCCCATGTGCGTTTTGACAGGGGAGACGTCTCAACCCTCGTTTGTTGTACAAACCACTGGCAGTGTTTGGGCAAGTCCTGCGCTGCGGGCAAGACCGAAGCCTGGATGTTCTGCATGATGCATGAAGAAGAAGCAAGATGAGGGCGTGCGCACACATTCACACACTGGCAACTGTCACACCCATCCCTAACCTTTCCACGTTAAAGAACATCATACCCCACCATCTCACCACAGGTCCGTGTGGCCTACATAGCCGAGCGCCTCTTTGTTATATGTAAACATGCAGCACCACATAACTTAAATCCGGATTCAAAAAAAAAATTGAGGGCGTGTGCGTGAGAATCGTCTATCCAACGGGCGACACCAAATTGGGCTCAGAACACTCGCGCACTCAGTTGCACGAGAACTGAGGGAGACAGGGTATAAAACTACGAAACATAAAAGACCCATGAGTATCAAAAATACTCAAAGGAACTGATCAACTCGAGGAGCCGCGTGCGCACAAGAGCCTGAGCGTGTGCCGCACGTGCTGTAATAGTACTGTAGATATCCGAGCTCCATTATCCAGCGGTCCAGATAGATGCACAGCCTGAGTGCAAAGCAAAGGATACTGTCTAAAGCTAGAACTTGAATGAATAAAGACAAAGACGCTGCCGTGACACGAAGCAGAGAAATTACCATGATGAGCACTGGCAAATAAAGACCAAGGCCTAAAAGGAAAGCTGTGGGGCATGAGGCCGGAGACCGTAGAAGTACGGCCGAGGTGCACGTCATGGTAAAGGCAACATCGTGGCGTACGAGGGGTCCACACTGGCAAGAAGGACGGGCGGGAATCTACTGTGGTAGAGAATTTGAAAAGGGGGAAGTCCGAAGGAGAAACAGTTGAAATGAGGCAACAGTACCATTTGTGCCAGTGAGTGAGGTGAGTTGAAAGAGGATGTGAAAGTGGTAAAATGTGAAACATGCCCGCAAGCCTGAGGTTGGCGACATGGGCGAGTCCAGGGTGACCTTACAGAACTGGGGTGGCAACGACATCAGCTGCCGGGCGAATGAAGTGGCATGAATCATCAATAAGAGCGCAACAAAGGAGATCTGTCAGCAGCCGCAGGGGAAAGGCGACGCACCTCAGCTGCTTTCTCAGCACTTGCTATAATGCACTGTAGTTACTGATTAGTAGAGTAAACAAGAAACCATCACGAAGCAATAACAAGACTCGGAGCGATCACACTTCATCTTTAACATAAAAGCTCAAAAGTTGCTCCTCCAAATGACCATCTTTATCCTCCTCCACATTCGTTTGCCCACTCCCTCTCTTTTCTAGGTGTGCACACGTTCCACATGCCACATCCTTCATGACGACATGATCCTTCTAACATTTATGATATTTCTGCCACTGGGTCAGGTCGCTCATTTTCCTTCAAACACACCCAATATGTTCTTCAAATTCTTGGCTGCTCTTCTTGTCCCCATCGTTGTGTCGGCTGGGCCGGTCCGCCGGCTAACTCCTCAGGCTGCTTCAAACTTGAACAGCATCACTGCTTTAGTATCTCTCAACATCACCAATGGACCCATTACCCACGGCACCTTGTTGAAATTCAGCTCATCCGCCATCAACAGTACTAGAAACAGCTCTGTACGCCCGATTAAGTCTTCATCTATCAACGCGATTCTAACGCATGTACAATCCCCTGACTCCAGAATTTCTCCTGCCTACTGTTGGATCACGACGTGCGTAAGTCAGTCATACTCCCGTTGCATAATTGCACCGTCCCAAGAAATTTTGACGGTCTCGTGATTGCCTTCATCACGTTGAAAACCAGCAACTCGACCACCAAAGAAGAATCACCGGCTAGGCTCATCGCAGCAGGGCCAGCTGAGTTTATCATTTCCGGCAACCAGAGCACTTCCCTGCCCTCTTCGAGGGTTGGCGGCTCGGCCCCGCCAGCTACACCATACCCTCATGTAACCACGACCAGCCCAGGCGCATCCTCGAGTGCTACTGTTGCCGGATATGGATTCTGAATTTGAGCCCGATCACTGTTATTAAATACTTTGATCGTAAACCAGCCACTAATTACAGTATGACAGCAAGTGCGGCACAACCCTCTGATGTGTACACTCCTGGTTGTTACGTCCATATATTTTCGTAGTCATGACCGTAGGGCGTTCGTATACTCCACGTCAGGCGGCCCGCGCTACGGTAGTTAGCTCCCTCATTTCTTGTGCAAGCCAGTGCATGAGTAATCTGAGCCCAACTTGGCATTCAAGATGTCCTTGACAGTACAATGCTCGTGCACACTCTAATCTTGCATGAAGCTTCAAGCTCATGCCATCCAGTGACGCCACGATGAGTCTGCCAAACCTTCAAGTTGACACACATCGCAACGCTAGCACGGCCACTGGCACGCTACGGAGATGTCCTTTCCTGTCCAACTCGGATGACGGCGAGCACGCCACTTGGGGGAGCAGAAGTCGAGAGCGGCTTGCGAAAGGGCCAGGTAGTGGAGATATCCGACGACGACTCGGAGTCGGACGGCGATGGTGCGATTGCGTCTTGGACTGTGTCATCTAATCAGACAGACGACGCAATCTAACAGTATTGAGATTGGGCCCCTAAATTCGGAGCATTATTATCCTATTTTGTAATTTATTGATTCGTTGTCTACGGGTCCCCGGGCCTCGCTGAACCAACTACAATAAAACTATGGCCCTATACCCATTCAAAGCTGTATGCGTTGATGTAACGCTACAGTATTGGCCCAGAGCTGGGCTTACCGTCACGGTCAGGCTCAGTGCCAGTGATCGGAGTGCTGTAGGTATTTTTTTTTTAAAAATAGTGCAAATAGATGTGATATACTGTCATGATCAGTATTAGATTAACCGAAAAAGGAAAAGGCTGATAGCGCAGGCAGATTTCCACCTAGTACCCAACTAGCTCTGTGCACATTATACATGACAATCAGTCAGAACTTGTTACTCAAGCACGTTGGTCAAGCAGAGGCTAAAATGGAATTGCCACATCTTTCCGTGGCATTTTCTAGTTGCTCACCACCACCGATGCCACACAGGCATGGAAGGACATGATATTGCATGCTATCAGGACTGCCAGACACCGAATCTGGCTCGACCAAAGGCTCCAGCGATGGCCGATCAACGTTCATCGCCCACTGTACAACTGCCACTTGCATGATGGTCCCTACAAGGGCTTATATGTGTGCCCGGCATGCTCCTATTGGTAGAATCGAAATGCTGCTTGTCCTCGGTCGATTCCGCGCATTTTCGTACTAGATTTGCAAGGCTCACAACCCCGCTTCTAAATCATTCTCCTTCTGGTGATGATTTTGCTAGAGTTATATCTTTTCAGGCCTTTCTGTCGATAAAGAAACGTCCTAGTGTCAGCATGACCGTCAACTGCCTCAGTGAAAGAGAAGTTAGACCTTGTGTCAGTGGTATTCCAAGACGTAGATGACTGGAACAAGAGCCAAACGCGGTATGGGGCTGGTATTAGCCCGATCTGCCAAGCTCGGTCACTGCCGACGAAGCTGGGTCGCACCAGGGGCAACGGGAAAGACAGGCAAATTTATTGGGTGAGTAACCAAATGAGCTATCTAAGATAATTCCGGCCGGGATGAAATGGATGGAAGCATACACAAGTCGCTAATACTGTAACAATCGATACGTGACCAGAGTTAGTCAACTAGAAAAGATGTTGCCTTCCCCACTCCGCCACCCGGCAACTGCATCACCGGATACAGCGTCGACTGTCTTCGACAAAGGCTTGATTGATGACCATGTTCTTCATTGACCCTTTCTTTGGAATCGTGATCCGCAAATTACGCACAAGCACACAAAAGGCTTTGGTTCCTACAAAAGTGCTCTTCTGCCAGACTAGCTGAGGAGGGACTCTGATCTAGCTTGCAGGTCGGGCACAAATACCCATAGTCGCTGTCCTCGCTTCCCATAAGTCATCTCGGTGGGTCAAGTGGGATCAGGGTTAGAGGCGTTCAATCAAGTCATTTCCCAGTGTTAAGGCTGTCGAGAGATCGCACCTCTCTTTCAAAGATGCAACCGTTCTGCTCAAGTTTAAAGAACGTTCGGCAGAGAACACGGCGCCGATCTCATCGTTTCCGGTGAGCCGATCATGTGCACAGAGAGAACGGATTAATGACCGGTCCTAGATTCTGGTCGGAGGCTACCGCCCAGGTAGGTAGCCATGCTTTGTCGGCTTGTGAGTGAGTAGCCTTGTTTGAAATTAATTTCGCTCACGCTGGGCTATTTCGGCTATAAGAGCCATCTCGCAGAAAGTTTGCAGAGTTCTTCACTTGCTTTAAGCTGGTATGATTGGATGTGTTACGATTGAGATGTGAGACGAGAAAAGGAAGGACTGAATACGGACTTTGAAAGAGTGGCGATGGCGCACGAATTGTTTCCCTGCTCGACTGGATACTAATAATGGCTCACTGACTCGGCGCCTTCTCCTCTTCTTCAAATGCCTCTTTATGTCTATAATCCCATCTAGCTCTTGTACTCTATTTTCCAATTGCAATCTTTTTCTCTTCAATATACATGTCTGAACACGCTCTCCCCTCCGCACCAGTATGTCCTTCTCTTACCCGGGACTGGCAACATCATTTGCTTACAGCCTCATAGCACGCTGGTGCTTCACTCAGTTTACTCTCCTTATCCATTGCAGCTGCCAGCGCGAAACCAATAGATTTACCTCAAGATTCTTCTTTCGACCTCGACGACCATCACCCATGGCGTAGTGGCAGCGTCGAAGTCACCCAGCCTTTGCGCAGTCCAAACCAGGGAGTGGCTGTTCACAATGGCACAAAACACCGTCGCCTCTCTTCTACGGGACAAGCGCGTCGGAGACTCAGCGACGCACGCGATGCCGCAAGCCGTCCAACGTAACTACCTCTTTGCCTTTCTTTTTTTCGCTACATACTAACGTCAGTTCCTCAGGCCCGTGGCGCTGCAGACCACAGCTGCAGCGCTTGGTTCTCTTGCCTCACAGTCCATATCTCCGTCAGTGTCCCTACCAGGAACTGACTTGTCCACCTCCAGTCGAGCACCGACGGGACCCATGGCAATTCCTGTGCTCAACGTTTCCATTGCTAGACATAGTATCAGTCGTTCTGTTCCTGTAGATGACGGATCTAGCGTTTCTGGTTCGCCCCCTCCCTCATCAGATTCAAAGGTTGGGGTTACAGGCGCCGTGACGAAAAGTGGAAAGAAGCGAGGAACAACCTTCACATGTGAAAGCTGCTCAAAGGTCCGTACGGTGATATATTATGTTTACGGTGTCCTAGGAATGGGGCTGACATGATCGCACTGCAGGTATATCGCCACCCGTCCTGTCTGATCAAACACCGATGGGAACACACTCCACACTGGCGTGAAGCATCCAAATTTTTACTGAGCAAGCACCAGCAAGTGCAGCTCATGGAGGTACGTACTATCGTCATTCCGATATTCGTGTTTCCATGGCTATGATATCATCATTCCTCTTCCGTCATCATGCATAGCTGCGCATCAGGCGGGCCACTTTCCAGAATTGTTTCGACTTTATTCACGCCAGCATTTTGCTAATACGATGTTCCTCCTCACGTGCAGGCTGCTGCGATTCTTTCGCACTTGACGCCATCTGCGTCTGGCGGCTCATCGCTCCCAGATGACCGCTCGCTCTGGCCGTCCTTCCTCTCCGGTGGTGCATTACCTCCCCCGGTCCCAACGGGCGAGGTCGTTACCGAGACGGCAGCACACCCAACTTCCAGCTCAGTTCCATCAGGACCTCGCGTACATGATTATGCGCTACCGAGTACGAGCGTTAACCAGATCACGCGGCTGCGGCCGGGATAATCGCTGTCCCAACAGAACCGGTATCTTACACGCAACCGGAGAGCGGGGCACCTGGTTACGGCTCAATCGGAATCGAACCTTTGTCGTTCGCTAGTTCGTATCAATCGTCAGCTATGGTTATCGTACCGCGCGCGCGCGCGTCTGGGAGTTCGGATAGATGGTCGCTTTCCATGTCCCGCTCAGGCTCGAGTGATGAGAGCGAGTTTGTGGAGGTCGAAGCAGAAACAACACCATCCGGAGGATTCGGTATGCAAGGATTACGCTCGGTGACGAAGATGACATTAGTGTAAAAGAAGAGGAAGAGGAAGAAGGGGGATGGGACGGGATGGAGATGGAGATGGAACTGTAGACGGGCAATGGCATGGCAATAGCTCACTCTCGCAATTTATGGACTGACTGCTGGGAAGTTTTGATCTGTACGTTATTATATACGT
>WTXI01000476.1:0-22676 GCA_022376515.1 Lactifluus volemus
CACCTCATTACCGCCGCTACGCGGGAATTCTGATACGACAGATTTACTTCTGGTAGTAAACAACGCTGTCATTGTCATGCCATCGGGCACCCCATTCAAACGCCAGCAATAACTGGTACCCCGCGCACTTTTTATGTAGGGGCTCATATCAAACACTCTTGGACTATGCTCTGGTGCCCGGCAAGAAGTGATCGTATAAGCGAGTGCCAGTGGGCACGAAACTTGAACAGATACAATGATGTATTGCATGCAATAGGTGACGTTCATGGTGGTAAACCGTTCCGCTAACGCCAAGGATTGTATAGGACCATAATACTATCATGTGGCCATGAACCAAGTAATCACGCTACAGTTTGCTCAGTCACCTATTGTACCTGAAGTAAATAGGCTTTTAGCGTTCGCGTTCGGGAAATCACGGCCGCAATTGAGACTCCGGTCGGCTGCTCAGCGCCGACGTGATTCAATCGAATTGTACTGTAAATCAGAGGTTGCATTGTATTGTCAACACACCCCTTTTGAAGACAGCACTTGCTGTCTGACACTATTCTAAACGCAATCTATGATATACAGGGAGCATATATGCCGCACAGAGCCATGCCTGATTATACGAATAAGACACGTCGGAATGGGGAGGAGGGCAACTTACATTATACCAGTAAAATGAGACCTTGTCCGCATGCACGTTCGTCAGAACGACGAGCCTCACACCGACCACAAGGGCAAGAACGCCCACACCTGCGGCGGCAGCGACATCTAATATCCACGTCTGCGAAAGACCCCAAGACCATGCGATCAATAACAGTGCGGTAGACACTCGTGATAGGGTAGGATATGCAATGGGAAGCGTGACACGCCCAGCTACGGAGTCCCCCCGCACGTCTTTGAAGTCTTGCATATGAATCGTTGTCAAGATGATTCCAGCGCTCAGCGCAATGGAAATGCACACAGTGCGATCAGCTTCACTCTCGTTGCCGTCTGTCGCGGTGTTATAAAATCTTGGCGGTTGAACCAGCAGGTCCAAATTAGACACGTACAAGCAACAAGAGTCGCACCAACTTCGGCCACACTATACCCGACTGCGTTCAACGCATTGCGGATAAACCAATGGCCATTCGCTCCACCGCATTCATTGTAACCCCAGATGAAAAGTGAGGAGCCGAGACTAGCGAGCATTGTCCACGGGCCATAGGCTGCAGATAGTAAAAGACAAAGGGGTATCATCGCCCAACGTAGCGCACGTGCGGCACCGACTGAAATACGGCGAGCGGGAATAGGTCGGTCGGGGTGATTTAACGCATCCTCTGCGATCGCACGAGGGAATGTCTGATTTGCGAGCCCAAGCTGCAGGGCATGAACCCATAACCAGAGGATGATGTGTTGAAGGCGGAAGAGGCTGTATGAGGGAGCGGTGGCGAGAGCAAAAAGAGCCTGCATAAAACCAGTCAATGAATGTAGGCCTGGAGGCCACAACAAGCAGCACGCACGACTGGGGGAATGAGGGTTTTCAAGTCTGACTTTGTAAACAAAAAAAGAGTGTGTAAGTGGTACGAGAGAGCCTTTGTAGCCATATGGGTTGAAGAAAAGGAATTACCAAGTCAATTGCAGAGTGCCGAGAAATAAGAGCCATCCTATCAGCATATACTTACTTGATGTATATCTGTCCCTTCTATATCGGTTGCCACGGATTAGAGAGTGAGCGGTTACTACTTGGCTCTGGACCATGGGGCGGGAACGAAGGAACCACGAGGTTAGGTAGTAGTAAACTGCGGAAGAACATTGAGGCTCATGACGACTCAGAGCGGCTTTCATAGATGAAAGACAAATTTAGTAATAGCATAGCCCGTCAGACAGATCGCACTACAGTACAGTATCCCCAGTGTGACATCTGACGCAGTTGAGACTCTAGTCCAAAGTCCAATTACGCGAACCGGCGCGAACACCGATATTCAAGATTTTCGATTTTGAAAGTCCGACACGGCAAACAACGGCTATTGTAAACCACCTCATGCCACACAAGTATGAAGTCATACAGTATCATCAGATACGATAAAATCAATGTACTCGTGGACGCGCGGAATTCAGCACAGGATCTAGTTACACATCAAGCCATTTCGCCCTCACCCTTCTCACCGACAGGCTCCAAGTCGACTCCAGTCCTCATTTCTAGTTACCAATCAGGATAAAGCCGAGGGAAGTGAAACATGATGCACCCCGTTCCTGGCGCGCAATGTTTTCGGCGCGGTCGTCGGCACTGATGACACCGAAAACAATATCCATCTCTTCAAGGGAGCGACCTTTTGTTTCCGGAATTAGACTGGATGGTTGTGTGAGTATTCTCTAGGAGAAACTGAAGGCTGGCCATACAAAGAAAACGGAATCATTACTCCCACATTCACAGACGCGAACAACAAAAACATCTTGTAACCAAGTTTTGTGTGCATCGTCGGTGTTATTTTTGATACGACGAAGTCTGGGGGGTTCCAGTTGTGGGCTTTTCGTCTGCGAATATACAAAGAAAATACACACTCCACAACCACTGTGACGATGACGCCACAGCCAATCCGTGGTGTCTGGTCCGCGTTGGAAAGATATCAGATACATATACCCATGGCAAGGGACCCCAACCCATCGAATAAAAACAGACGTAGATGTAAATCATCGCAGCCATTGCTTTGCCAGACACGGGAGGGTTGGGCTGTGGCATTGAGGCTGGCGGATGAGTCTTGAGAACAGCACCCACAATGAAGAACAAAGTGCCCATCCCGATCGCAGAGACGAAGAGAGATGGTTTTCGACCCCAGGTATCGACTAGGAAAAATATGAACATTGCTGTTGCTATGAACTTGACTACGCCATAGATGCCGGATGCGAGGAGAGAATTTGTTGAACCCGTGTAGCCGATCTAGCTAGATCAAGTATGTTGACGAGAAATCGGGGAACGTACTCACGGAAGTGAAAATCTGTGGGGCGTAGTAGTTGACTGAGTTTTGTCCGCACCACTGCTGCAGGAAAAATATGAAAAAGGCGATAAGAAATCGGATGGAATTGCCACGCTCTAAGATCGCCTGACGAAGGCCAAGATTGGTGCGGGCTTCACGTTCCTCTGCAATGGCCGCATCGATCTCGGCAAGTTCATGGCGCAATTGCTCGGAATTTGGTGTACGCTTACGCAAATATGCCAAATTCGTAAGTGCCTCGCCACTACGACCCTGAGATGCCAGCCAGCGAGGGGACTCGCAGACGGTTAACAGACCAAGGGCCATGATTCCCGCAGGCACTAGTTGGAACCCGAATGGTATACGCCAGATTTTTGGGCTATTTTGAACGTAAAGGCCAATCCCAACTACGATGTGGAGTTCAGATAGAATAAAGAGGCGGCAACTTTGAACGTACAGTTTACAAAGTATGAAATCATGACTCCAATGGACACCATGATTTGGAACATGCCGGTGATACGACCACGCACTTCCTTTGGCGAGCATTCGGACACGTAAGCTGGCGCTACGGCGCTTATTCCGCCGATCCCAAGGCCAGATACGACGCGACCACCATAGATGTATCCAAGCCCGCGGTTGCCTTTTCCACCGGCCATAGTCTGCAATACCTGCGATGGCGCACGTCGGTGCATGCAAATAGGTGTTGGTGGAGCTGCCTACCGCACCAACGATGAAGATCAACGTATATCCAAGGAGGGTCTTGCGCCTTCCTATCAAGGCTATATAAAATTCAGGAATCAGGCTAGCTCGAGACGTTGTTGCAGAAAAGAAGTGGGCTCGTCTTCCTCGGGAAGCTGTCAAGCATACGGAGAAAGATATCGGCAAGGGTCAGGGGTCATGCTCATTACAACAACAACTCGAATAAAACTTAGACAACAAAAGAAAGAAGCGAGACCCACCTGATATGGGCGCACTGCCGAGAGCGCCGAAGAATGCACCACCTTGTAGCACAGATACGACATTCGCAGATACGTCATCAATGCGACTCTGGTCCGGAGAGCCTTCAACAGGACGAATGCCGAATTTTATCTGGAAATATTTCGACTGAACAACGCCACCAGCAACGCCACTGGTTGAAGAACGGTCGATCTCAGGATATTGCATTGCGGAACCACAACTCACGTGTCATAACCAAACAAGACAATGCCCCAGTACGCGATGAAGGCTAACCCTGGAAAATGGTTTCCTGTCAACATAAGAAGACAGAAATAGATAAAACTGAGGCTGAAGGGGAAAGCATCGGAAGTCGTATTGTCATCATACACTGCTGGGTGGTATCCTCCAAACCCAGGACGGCCGGCAATAAAATGCGGGGATGAATGGTGAAAAGGGGACGCACAATAGACGCGTGTGTTTCGGAAAAGGCTTGCCTTGGAGCAGTTAATGCGCATGATGCTACAACTAATAGATTTGACAGACCAATGCCAAAACAGAGCAGTGACTTCTTATCGGACAAGGTCAAGGTGAGGCCTTTTATAAGGTGGCATCGACGCCACAGTTTCGCAGAAGGAAAAGGGATATCCTGCAACACTGTACGCACGCCCCCGCGGCATCGGCACATAGCGAGCCCCACTTCAAGGAACTTTGGACCATTTCGCGGGACAGGACACGTTGAACAGTATAGCACTGATTGGTGATCGCACGTGATGGTGAATCTTGTATTACCCAACCTTATTCGTCTGGCAATCTGGTGGCGAGTCCCAACTTGAAGGCAATTCTGAGCGCAGTATCGATTGAGCCAACACGAATCGGGGCGAACTTTACATATATATGTGACATGACGTCAGAGTAGCGTGTTGCACGGGAGCTACGTACCACTGTAAACGGAATTGCAAGGTCCTGCTTCATCTACCAATATCAACATTGCGTAACCGCTCCGCGTCCGCATCACCCGCGGTCGCCGCGAAAGGGAGAAGTGAATGTTCAGCCGAGTCCCCCTCTCCGAGGACATTACGTCCCGAGTCAGGGCCGCGTCCCGTTATATTTATTTATGTTTGGTCGAGCTGAACTCCGAGCGTGAGAATGTCCTCATTCCGCTCGGAAGGTCAGCAAAACGCAAACGTCATGGGTACCCTCAGGAAAAAACTCGAGTCTTCGCTTCCAAGCCCCCGTTGATAGACATATCGAATCGGAAGGTCTCCCGTCAACTTGAAGTGCCGCCACCACTGCGATTATTGATGCCATAGGACAGGGGCACAGCGCTGGCACCACATTGGGTCACGATAACCTTAACAACCAACCACTTGAGCACCTCACGCTTGAATGACCATGACATAGTGGTAAATTCTACGGTACCGGCGTATCACTAGTGGTAGCTGTATTAAATGTATAATATCATAATCTGACGCACGGGTTATTAATAGACGAGACTGTTATACTCTATGAACACGTCAATCCTTAGAATATCACAAAGCGACTGAATCCATCATCCAATTGTACGATTGGCATCCAACTGCCTTGAGAGACCTGGACTACCCCGATCAATGTGATATCGCGAGGGGTGATCCCATTGTCCCCGATAAACCAGCGTTGTTCGTGGCTATTGTAAGGGTGAGATTTGACCAGCTAGCGATTGTCCCTTAATTAATCAACGAAAGTTTTTTGGGAACTGAAACCAAATTACCTCCATGAACTTCATCACTTTACCTGCGACATACTTTGCGAATGTCTCAAGGGAGACGGTTTCTTGTCCTGGAGTTTGCCTTCGAATCATGATTTGGTCGTCCCATGGAGCATAGCCACGCCACTTAGAAAGGAAGATTCAGAACCCTGAGCATATAGGTCAACATTCAACTCACATTGATACGAATCTGTGCATGGACACCTGGGCCAACAGGGGCCGTTTGGTCTGCACCACGAAGAGACATGCAGTTACCCGCAGCAACGTCGGTCAAGGGAAAACCAAGGTCTATCGAATTCCTATGGACCAAAAAGATGGGGGGGTGCAGTTGTTCATGTTCCACGTAGCGTCGTGCATCCGACCTGTTTCGGGGAGCCCAAATTTGTTGTGGTATGACTGGACCCGTATCCTTGGCTACATAGTCTATAATCCAGTGTCCTGGACCATTTGTGATTGGAGCGGCGGCGAGGAAGAACGACAAAGACCCTGCTTCTTCTGTGTGCCAATTTATGTCCCGTGATTCCCTCCTTAACAAGGAGGTATGATACCGTTCGGCGAACTGAGGGTCGAACATGTGGGAAATGTAGCCATCCACCCAGAGCAGTCGTTGACCAGGTTGCTGACTACTCATTTGTGAAGACCAAGTCGAAGTAAATGAGATGGAGAAGGTTTTCTCTTTGACCGAGAGGTGTTTTCAAAAAGATTGAGAAAGATGATTTAGAAAAAACGCTAGGGGGTGGTCCTTTTAAAGTGCACGAGTGCCATGCCAGCGCCACTCTTGAACTGTAGTAGTAGTAGTTGCTTCATCTTCATCATGGCATTGGCAGGCGGTGCCCGGTTCAGCTGCTATAGTGATTATACTGGATGACCTATGTAGTGATAAGACGGGATCCCGGGACTGCTTGCATTGGACGCCGATTCAGTCAAGTTTACCATTAATTTCTGGAAAAGGCAGGATACTTACTGAGACATAGCCTAGAACCACGAAGAGTCTGCAAGCTGGACTCAGAAAAAAATATTTGATAGCCAGCCAGAAGTGGTTCCAATGCGACCCACGATAGCGGCTACAGCTGAAGTAGTTGTCCAGACACATTGTGAACGATCGATTAAATTCATATCAACCCTGTTACCGGAGGGACGTAACCGCGTTTGAAACAAGCCAAAACTAGGCTCTGGCAAACTTTTTTACAGTCAGCCGTGCGGTCTAATGTATGTCAAATTTGGAGGGGAAGAACCGGCCACTTGATAAAAGTGCCACTACTAGGATACATTTGGGCAGACAGGATCCAAGCGCTGGATGAATCCGTGGGACCTACGACAGCACGCCAGAGATAGCTGAGACCCGGGTAATCGGACTAGCAAATGAAAAGCACCTCCGGTCTTGCCTCTGAGCGACTGGACTGTTCGTAAGCCCTGAACCTGCTATGATCAGCGACAACTCTTGCGAAGGCCACGATAGGTTACCAACGACCTCGACACGAAGAGAACGAGGACTGGAGCTTTCTCAGCATAGTGTGAACCTTGGAGAGATCAAGGGTCAGTCCGCCAGAGTTACAGATGAGGCGCCAGTGCTGAGATTTAATCGAAGTACGTGATGCTAACGCATAATAGCGCGCAAGTTGTGGTACCTCGGAAGAAGTAGCTTCCGGGTTAGTCCAGTAAGGCATAGGCGCTTGGTTAGGATAGGTCTCAGTGGGTGCATGATTGGATGGTCAACTCGATGTGGTCACTGGGAAACCCACTTAAACTGAAAGCTAATTGGGACGGCGGCGGGAGGATAGCTTGTGAGGACATCACGACCACCCCTTGCCGAGCGATGCCGTATCGGAGTTTTTAAATGCACCCATCGCAAATGTACTATTTATTAATAATGAAATCTTATCATGTCGTTATCACAGAACACGCATCAAACGACCAATTATATCCGCTTCACCACAGATTTCGTACTGTATGATATCTCTTTTCGCAATTAATGTCAGTATTCATTCATGGTCCATAGCCATTCCATTACATTCTTCATCCAGTAGCAGAAATCACCATGCTCGGGAGCAACCAAGCGGAACATCAGATTTGGTCCAAGAGCGTGTTGTCCCGTATCACAGGTCTAGACTCTTGATGCACGAATGTCAGCTCGCGGGCCGGGAAAAGCCACCTTTATTAGTATCAAGGCACCGTTCCCCATCCATCCCCATCACCACCATGTCTTTCCTCACTCATCTCATTGAACGCTTACCGGAGGGTATACAGCGCACCGAAGATACAATCCTCGGTCCGTACTTCGACTTATCATCCTGGCTAAGTTTTCTGACATTCAGATTCGTTCCTAAACATAGGGGTCTTGGATCCGAATAGTGAGTTAAGGTCTGTGGTTATCCTAGCGACCCCCTCATCAGGGACTAGGAAGGCATGACACTCCTGAGGCGAAGGTTCACGATGAAATACGAGCACAAATAAACGCGAATCACCGATTTGAAAGCTTTGCGGACCAACGACCCCATAATTCTGTCAAGTGGTATGTCATGTTTCAATAGCAGTCAGCTACTTCTTACCAGGATGCTTCAGGCACATAGATGGCCATGACTATTTCTATGCTCTGTCTGAGATGCTTGAAGGCGCAAGGGAGTGCATCTTTATACTGGTATAGATCATCTCTCGTGTTTTCCTTCCCATGTGACCCCCTCGTAAGGACTGGTGGTTAACTCCTGAACTCTATCTACGCCGTCCGCCCGCGTACCATCAAGAGTGGCGCCTTGATAGAATTCTCAAGCGCAAAGCTGATCAAGGGGTGAAAATATATGTCGTCGTTTATAAGGAGGTATGGAGCTACTACCGTCTCGACAATTCGTCAGTTCTGAGACGCTCAAGGTTACTCAAACGATGACCATGAGCTCTGCCCACACCAAGGTAAGACGCCCTACTATTGAGCTACACACACCGACACCTGATGGTACTCTGGTTCTCAGAGAGCTCTCGAGGCCTTACATCCCAACATCGCATGTATGCGGCATCCAGACCATATCGGGTCCAAAGGTGAGCGCTTATTTTTCCGTCTAGTTGATTTATTGATCTCGTAGATAATGTCGAGTTTTGGTCTCACCACGAGAAAGTCGTTGTTGTCGACAATCATCGCGCATGTATTGGGGGGCTTGATATTTGTTTTGGTCGTTGGGACACCCAGAATCACCCACTTGCCGACGCACATCCGACAGATTTCTCGCGCACCCTCTTTCCAGGCCAAGATTACAACAATGCGCGCATCACGGACTTTCATGAGGTCAGCAACTATGTAAATGAAACTATTTCCGTCTTGGAGAGTCCTCGCATGCCATGGCACGACGTAAGTTTGTTAGGGTTCTTTCATTTAGCCCTATTTCACATGTAGCACTAGGTACACATGACGATCGATGGCCCCGTCGTCCTTGACATTGTCCAGCACTTCGTTGAAAGGTGGAACGAGGTCAAGCATCGCAAGGTGTGCTATTCTCCACGAAGTAATTTTGGCACTCACATTTTCGCCTGCATAATAGTATAAGGATGACAAGTTCGTCTTCCATACTTTTTCGTACTCACCGCTACTGCTGATTACGTCGCTCAAGTCGCTACGACTGGCTTGCGCTCCCTCACGATGTCGTAGCCGCCCCAAACGAAGCAGTTGTGCGCCATCCACACCGTGAACAGTGGCATCGCATTGGTCGGCATTTCAAGCAGCGCTTCCACAGCTTGTGCAGGGACAGAGGTGGAGAAAATGATCCCGATTATACATTTTACTCAAGGCCGCCTTATGGGACATGTCGCGTACAGGTCGTTCGGAGTGTCAGCGATTGGAGCCACGGTGTGTTGACAGAACACAGCATTCAGAATGCCTGTGAGAAGAATGGCTTGTATCAAAATGCGGGCTGATAGATGGTGACAGATATACAGTTGATTCGAGAAGCAAATCACTTCATTTACATCGGTATGTGGCCCCCAGTCTCGAATTGTGTATATGCCAGCCTAAATGCATCTCGCAGAGAACCAGTTCTTGTAAGTTAGGCTATTCTTCTAATTTATTAAAGGTAGCCTGATTTGTGCCTCGAGTATATCGAGCACGAAAGAGTCAGGGCCTGTGAAGAATCAGATTGCCGCTGCGCTTGTCGAGCGCATCCTTAGCGCTGCGAAGTCCCAGAGGAAATTCAAGGTGAGCATCCCTAGTCTTGTTCAAAGCGTGCCTAACGGGAGAGGGCTTTCTTACAGGTCATTGTAGTTATTCCAGAGCTTCCAGGTTTCGCAGGTGATGTGAAGAGCGAAACTTCTCTCAAGACTATCATGGCCGCTCAGTACCGTACTATCAATCGCGGTGGAAGTAGCATATATGAGGAGATTCGTAAAGCGGGATTCGAACCGTGAGTGCCTAGTCTTGTTCAACGTTGCGCATCTGACGGACTGTAACCCAAGCACTGACTACATCCGGTTCTACCATCTACGTGTATTCGATCGGATCAATGCTCCCATCGGTGCGCACCCCTCGTTTTCATTTTATCACACTTCTCATGTGCGCATCATAGATACCCTCATTGCTCAGATGGAGGAAAAGTCGGGTGTCAAATTCGGCCAGGCGCAGGCAGCACTCGCGCGTCAGTGGGTCGGCGACTCGGCGGATCGGGACATGCCGACTGAGACGACGATCAAGCTACCCGAACCAACGTCCGAAGGTATCGTCCTCAGCGCAAAGACAGAGATGAAGACAGAAAAGTACCCACTTCCCGTCTCGGTAAACGAAGCAGTTACTATGATCGAGCGGTTCGAATATAGTGCGACTGCACTCGTTGGGACTAGATATTCTGCAGTCGCTGATACGGTTGGGCAACACGCGCTACAAGATGAGACGAGGCTTGTGGATGAGCAGTGGTTAGGAAGTAAGGAAGAAGAGCTCAATTCGTACGTGTTCGTCTGATCCTGCGCCTGTGCTTATATATTCTCACCTCTCCAGATACGTGTCTGAGCTGTCATATATCCATAGCAAGCTCATGATTGTTGACGATCGTCGCGTTATCGTAAGCACGCACATGGAATTGTCGTGCAGCAATCCTCTCATTCGTCGTATTTCAGATGGGTTCGGCTAACCTGAATGACCGTAGTCAGAAGGTGCGCAATGCTTTGTAGAACGTGCAGATTGTCATTGACCCTGTATTCATATATTGACCGCAGGGTGGTGGTGACTCAGAGATTGCGCTGGTCGTCGAGGACGAAGATAGCATCCCGAGTATGATGGATGGCCGTCCGTACACGGCAGCCCGCTTCGCAGCGTCCCTACGGCGCAAACTCTTCCGCCGTGCGTGTCCATTGCAGTACAAATCATGCTTACATCATAACATCATATGGCCTGCGTGTTCTTGTAGAGCACGTCGGCTTAATTCCTCCTATGACCGTATCCTCCCGCCGCGAACACGTCACTTCGTTCATGCGTCCGGCTCCAGTTCCCAATGACGACGAGACAGATCTCGAGGAGGATGCGTGGGTTGCAGACCCATTGTCCGATAGGCTGTTGAACCTGTGGAACACTACCGCACGAGTGAATCGTGAGGTGTTTACGGAGCTCTTCCGCCCAGTGCCGAGTAATCTCGTGCACAACTGGAATGCCTATCGTGTAAGTATTGGGCGTTGCCGGTTCCTTGGCCCTGATAAGTTACCACGTACAGTCATATACGCCTAAAGTCAAAGTTGGGCACGTCGTTCCCGGGGTGTCGCTCGATCGTGTGAAGGAGAGACTTTCGCTTGTGCGCGGATCACTTGTGGAAGCCCCAATCGTATGTTGCTTTTTTATCCGCTTCATTTGTAGTTCCTGGTCCTGACTTTGAGAAACACAGGATTTTCTGATCGATGAGAAAGACTTTGTGGAAGGCCCGGATTGGATTGGGCTCAATCCTACGCTTCCGATCTATATCTGAATACGAAAATGTATACTGTATTTAACTTGACTGTACTCCTACCCCTCGAATTGAGGGTTGCTCCACCAAGGCCTCGGAGCATTTATATAACTGAATCAGCATCCTCCTCGGGCACTGTGCGAGCGTCTATCAGACTGTTATTACCCGAGTCTGTCACGTACCCTTCCCTCAAATTGAGGGTTACAGCATTATTACAATTGAGTGGTTCGCCCTCGGGCACTGTGACTACTCACAAACTCAGTTGTATAAATACGTTTTCCGAGTCCGGTCATCGATTGGGCCTTCGTCTTTTTCGACCTCAGGGATAGCAGGACTGGTCACTCACTGCGCCATCTCCGCCATAGTGTTGTGAGAGATTTCTAATTTATCTCGCCTCGCTCCTTACTTATGATGATTCTTAGGTTGTTTTTTCCAAACCATATGTCTAATCACTATCACTTTCCCTCGGCGGAATGCTCGCTCGGCGAAGGATCCTCGGTACCCGCTTGCACTCCAGGGAACCGCACTCCTCGTCACGTTCAATGGGCAAGTGAGGTCGATGAGGATAACAGGATACGTGGCCATGCTTCAGAGGGTGCCTCGGATGTAACCTCAACGCATGAGCTGGATGAAGCTGGTCTTGATGTGACTAACCTTTATTCCATTCTGGGCCTTCCTTACTTACTGATGTTCACAGCCAGCCGCCTTTCGAACACTTACCCATGCTCTCGAGCTTCATCGCTCCAGCTCTGTACCAACTCTTCCATCTATCCCTGCTCCTTCCAATACGTCCCAAACGTCGCCATTATATACGCCTTCCTCAGCCGAGTCATCTATGCCGGCTTCTCCAAAACATCTCGGAACAGAAATAAATGTACCTGGTGGGGTATTCATCGAACCCCATGAGCGTGCAGGGCTTCCAATACGGCGCGCCGACGACAACGTAGAACGCGGCTTTTCAGACGGTGAGGTACGTGCCGCCCATCTTGTTTCGTGCACATTTCAAGGACCCTTTCTCCAAGTACTTTTATCGTCGGCCCTCCCGTTCAACTCAACTCAAGCTTAACAATGTTACAGATGCGGAGGATCCTGTGACTCATACGACCTTGCCAATGACGCGTCCCAGCGGAGGAATACTTGCCGCGTTGCTGGCTCTATACGACCAGAAATTTCCCACCCCTTCGGTCTCGGACACATCGACGTTGAACTTCCCCGAGAGCCGTCCACGCGTCTCCCCAACTCATTCTCTACTCGAGCTCGCATCAGCATCGGGGAAGCGAATTGCAAATGCATCCAAGGCGTTACACCTTCCAGAGCCACGCCTACGAAGGGAACGCAATGCTGCGGGTGTCTGGGGCCCACTGATCGCTTGCACGACAGGCTCCCTTGTCGGCGCGGCCGCCCCTACCCACAGTACCATCGCCCCAGATATCAAAAGACATGGGTATCACCTCTCGCGGTTCGTATATGACTTCTTTTCTGTCGCATTAAACTCGCTGAGAACCTCCCATAGCTACTCCATGGAAAATAGTGTTCCCACTGCTTCCACGCATCCCCCGTTGAAAAGGCCCCGGGGCATGTCATTCGAAGGAAACACTGGTATGCAGCGCCATTCTATCACATCTTCATCTTCCTAAACTCCCCCCCCCCCCCCCCCCCACACACACACACACACACACATCGGTCCGCATGCACCTTTGTTAGCTTCCAATTCGTTGGCATCGCGCGAACACTTTGCGACGGGTATTGAGGACTTGCAAGATTTACCCAAACACGGTTGGATTAGCGACCAAGGTGCCTTCCTGGGCACGCCGAACATGGCAACAGATAGCGCACGGTTTAATGAGAAGGGATATTGGAGCACTGACACGGAAAACGACGGGAGACGTGGTGCGACTACCTGGAGACGTGAGAAGAAGAAACGACGTAGGCGCAAGGCCGAGATCTACGTGAGTTTTTCTTTCGTGTCAATGGGGCAGCATTGGTTCAATTCTTATTTAGATCACTCGACATATATCATCTCTGATTTCCAGGCAGACGTTCATTTTGAAGCTAGCTCGTGCCATGATGATGTTTGGAGGCCCGACACATCGTCTTCAGTCACAGATACAGAGCACGGCACGCGTCCTCGAGATCTCGCTATCTTGCCTGTACCTCCCGGATGTGATGTTGATAGCGTTTGACGATGACGTTACAAGCACGAGTAACGTGAAGCTCATACGGCAAGGTTCGTCTCTGGACCTGGGCAAAGTACAGGATGCATACGAGATCTATTGGCAAGTATGTACAACTTGAACACAAGTCAGCAAGGAGGCAACTGAACCTCAAGCATAGGTTATCCACGACGATACGTCAGTTATAGATGCCTCAGCAGCACTGGATGCGCTCATGCTTTCAACGCCGTTATATTCCCCATGGCAACTGATCTTTTTCGGAGGGATGGCGTCTGCATCGATCTGCAGCGTCTCCTTCAACGGCTCCTTTATTGACAGTCTCATTTCTTTCCCGCTAGGGGGGCTTCTCGTCTCCGTACAGATGCTATCAGTGAAAAATGAACTATACTCTAATGTCTTTGAGTACGTGGCACCGTTTTTGCCTTTCCTTGGGCTTAAAGCTGGGTTATACAGAATCACAATCGCGACTCTCTTGAGCTTCCTTTCTGGCGCTCTGGCTCAGACGCATAAATTCTGCTATTCCGCTGTCGCATCATCGTCAGTCGTGCTTATTCTACCCGTACGTAACTCTTATTCTACTGCCCCATGACTTCAGGTAAAGTATTTTCCAGGGCTTTATTGTACTCTGTGGCTCGCTTGAGCTATCTTCGCGTAATATTGTTGCCGGGGCCGTACGCCTTTGTTACGCTCTTGTATATTCGCTCTTCCTTGGCTTCGGTCTCGCAATTGGGGCCGAAGTTTACGAGAAAATGACGGGACTCCAGATTTTTGGGCCAGAGGATTATTTGTGTGGGAAGAGTCACAGCGACGCGCCGTGGTACAGAGAGACACCTTCACACTTTTGGGGTGAGCCCTCTTCTCTGTAAACCACCCTATCTATTCTCATGCTTGACGTTTGGCTAGCGTTCCTGACTGTCCCAATGTTTTCGCTCTTTCTCAGTCTACGAAATCAAGTGCCGTGGTACCGGAAGGAACTCGTGGGTTATATCTTGTCTCGCAGAAACACTGAGTGATGAGCCCTGATAGGCCGTGCTTCTGGCGATTTCGTGCGTCGGTTGGGTCACCAACCACTTTGTCGGTACCAAGTTCCCGAACCAGAGCGACATAAGTGCTGCGGTTGGGTGTGTGCATGTCGGCTTCTTACTTGCATATTTTAGTCTTTTAATGTCAACGCCTATAGTGCGTTTGCTGTAGGCATCACTGCAAACATATATGGTCGCCTCTTCGGGGGGAATGCCTTTGTGGTGATGGTGTGTGCCACTCTATCTCTGGTGTTTCGCATCCACACAATCTAGAGCTGAGCTTTATAATCCTGACAGATCACTGGTGTACTATTTCAGCTGCCATCGGGTCTCGGCAACGGAGGGCTTTTACATTTTGCTTCCCAACAGGCTTCCGGCAGTTCAAGTTCCACATCGTACTTGTCTGGATTCCAAGTCGCCCTGCAGCTCATTTCCGTGTCCGTTGGGCTGACCGTCGGGCTCGGTATCTCACTTGTACTTGTTTTCCCCGATTCAGTCGCGCAGGCGGAAGAGTGGTGTCTTTAGCCTTTGATTTTGCTCGCATTTCTCCACTACTGTACTACGATAGCATTGACTGTCTCACGTGGACATGACGGTGTTCAACTTAAGCTACCGCCATACACCGTCATTTACTATCTCTTAAGCAATCGCGTCGAAACTCTAGACCTGATATAGCCTGATGCTATAAACGAATTGTATGAGACACTCGTTTTGACCATTAATAGACAAACAAGTAACCACACGTCCGAGGCAGTTATTTATGTGTTCAACACCTATAGTCACACGGGAGTAAACAAACCAACTATCATGTGGCAAGGTAAACCAATTGTGACCGAGTGGTATATGATGATCAACTAACTAGCCGACCATGATGAGAAAATACATGTTGCGGTCGGAGGCGTTAACCCCACGGTGTCCGGACACCGCCCGTGACTCGAAAGAAAAATCGTAAAGGGGCGTGAACAGAAAGAGGTGTCCTTGGTGTAAGGTTACCAATGGGAGGAAACACAATAGGATATGGATATAAATAGAGGACTGAATTAAAGATACGGGAGCGGCAGTTAAAGAAGTTCATCGTCCAAAAATTCGCAGGCCCGGTCAACAAGATCCACCAGTCGAGACAGAAGCAACAGCAAAAGGGGCCAAGAAAGAGGGTGTATATGAAGTACAACGGGGGCATCGAACTTGTAAAGTGGCTAGGTGAAGGATAGAAAGTCTGAGAAAAAGTCTGAGGTAAATACCACGAAAGAGCACCTAATGGGTACCTCCGTAGGCATCTTCTTCAGCAAACCCGCTGTATTGACTTCCAGTGGTAGTATGCTTTTGGTTGTGGTCAGTTGCCACTTGTGTTTCGATGTGGGTTGGAGAGTAGAGCGTGCGAATGCCGCCTGGCATGCCGGCACCAGCATACGTGGGTGATGGAACGGTGGGGCCCTCTGCAACGACAGAATTTCCAACCGCACGACGTTCAGCGTACGCGCGCAGCATGTCATCCGGGGACATCACATTCGCGGGCATTGGTTGCATTGGCATGAAGGTTGACATGGCAGACGCAGATGCTGCGCTACCCGGGCTGTGAGTAGGACTTGGGATAGTAGGGAACGTCGCAGACTGAGCAGAGAAGAGAAGTTCGGGTTCCTCGCCCTCGGCGTCGGAGGAGGGGTCACCACCAGTGCGCATCACTGCGATGGAGAGGTTTAATCTGGGAGCGGGAGAAGTTAGAGGAAAGATACGCACAGCGCAGGGCGGGCATAAGGGCATCTACACTTGGGCGTGGAGTCGTCTCCGTGCCAGCTAAGTGGGCTTGAATATCTTCTATGCTGAGCGTCTCTGGGCCATTGGTCTGGGTAGGGGACAATGTGCCATCCGGTTCCAAGCCGGGAGTAGCGGGCAATGTTTTCCACCGGAGATCTGGAAGCGGTGGGACGATAGCCGTGTGAAACGCCCGACTAGTAACCGTGCGACGACCCTCGGAGCTCGGACGTACGTCAGGGGCAAACGAGACGCGTGAAACACGTTCGGCCATCATCTGGGTGGCGAGAGCGGAAGACCGCAGTTGCGCCGTACCATTGCTATGACCTGGGAGGACCGTACGGCCCTTTGAACCGATATTTGCTTCACCGTCTTCGACTGCAACCGAGACGGGGCGAATGTTGCCAAAGGAGAAGGCTGATCCCCGGTTTGAATCGACGGCGATGCTGTTGCGGATAGCAGCCTGGGCACCAGCAGCAGAGATGGGTTTCCAAGCTGTCGAAATAGTACTCATACGCTTGTCGACGGCCTCGCTCCACAGCTTGCGCTCCTCTCTCCGCGCTGGCGTCTCATCTTGATGTACGCGGCGAAGATGAGCGATAAGATAAGAAGGGTCATGATAACTGCAGCGGCAGTTTTTCCGCCCGAAGTGTGCTTGTGAGAGGGAGCATTCTTCACGACAGTGACAGGATTATCAGGGTTGGAAGTGTTGGCGACGATTGGAGTGCCAGTGGAAGGAGGTTTATAGGTGACAGAGAAGATGGGGCCAGCGGGAAGGGTGATAGGAAAGGAGGGGTATTGGATCCGACGATGATGAGCTGAAGGTTGACGGAAGCGGTGGAGTTCCACCACTTTGGGTGCAGTAAGGTCTGATAAGAACCTGGGGAGGAGTAGACGCTTTGCCAAGAATGAACGTGGGTAGGAGTGGCGCCTACGACGTAGAGGTATATATCGAGATTGGTAGCATTGAGACAAGACGTGTCCCAGGTGATATTGATAGGTGTGGTATAGTTGAAAGACTGGGATGCAGTAGGGGACTTGTAGAACCCGCCAGTGCTGCAAGCTACAAAGGGGGATGTCAGATGCGAAGTATAAGGCGAAAGTACGTTCAAAGAGCAAAAATGATCGGCAGAATTGAATGGAACGAGAAAACCAAGGCAGAAGAGAAAAGGATTGCAAGGACTTACACTTGTCGATACGCTTGTTGTGGCTATTCCAGTGGGGTACCCTCTTGCCCATACGAAAGTGGGTCATTGTTTGGCCTGACCGTTTAAGGAGTGTGACCGGTAGAAAGGAGTGGAAGGGGAGGGACGTGAAAGAAGGAAGAGAAGCCAGAAAAAAAAAAAAAAAAGAAAGAGAAAAGAGAGAGATAAGCCGGGGAAAACAAGTTGTCAACAACGGGACAAAACGAAATCGTCGTCGTCACCAAGCTTATGTCATCATCACGTTTGATCCTCGGGACCTTGCAACACAAACTTGTTTTGTATCCCCGGGTCCGCGGGCTCAACGAGCTGAGCCATTGTTGAGTTCACAATAGACCCTGGTTCGGCTTGGCTAAGCTCCAGACTCCAGAAGCCTAGGCTGATAATTTTTGTGATCGAACAAACCGTATGAAGATGAGATTGCGTTGCCACGGCTCGGCTCAGAAGCAGCTACAAATGAACTCAGCCAGTGAGATGGCTCCTGGTTCGGCTCGAGCTGTGTCTCGTGTCGAATCTGGAAATATTCCAATTTGGATAATGCTGTCAATGACTTGGTGCGGTTCGTTGTATGCTAGGCCATCTGGATATTTGGCATCTCTCTCTCCGTGAGTCCCCTTTCGTCGTCTTGTGGTGGCAGCGCTCACACACTTCCTCCCCTCCCTAGACAATGATGATTTTAGGTCTTCTTCCCTAACTTCCAATTTGGTCGCCATGACATCCTATACCCTCTTTTGCTTCCCCCAACACATCCGCAACTCAGCTTTCCCTCATGTCAACTCGACCGGCATCCTCCCATCTGTCAGTGGCTCGCTGCACGACACATCCGCAGACATGTGCTATTTGGAGGCCTAGTGCCTCCTGACAAATGAAACTCTCCCCCTCGTGCTTCTAATCTCATTCTTCAGCCCTGAGCACTTCCTGGTGGGTTGTCCTCCTAGACGTCGATCCAAGCTTGTTTGATGTGACGGAATATAGGCACAGGTGTACGTGCACCGCTGGCTTGCTTCAACTCGCCGTCTCGAAGGCACTCACGCCCCGTCTTTAAGGCGTCTTACAGCCCAGTGCTCAGAGTGCGCATGCAGTGCTTACATACAAGTTTAAGTCTGGCTCATGTCCTGCAACCGAGCCCACGCTCACTAGCTGTAACCACCGTCCCAGTTCTTGCCATCACCATTCGATAAAAATTTTCTACTGCCAGTTAGGAGCCTCGTCAGAAGTGAAAAAAAATAGCTACCAACGCATGCTCTCAGAATTCGCGTGAGTAACAGTTCCTGTTTCTACTTGACCAACGAAAAAATAAATTTAAAAGGAAGGGTCCTGATAACTTTCTTATTTTTTGCATGGGTGTAGGATGCGTGTGCGTAGAAATCGACGCGTAGTGGGCTTGGGGTTTGTGCCACTCACATTCCCGACGCAAATCTACCATCCAACTGGACTACCACGATGATGTAATCAGAGTCATCGTTTACTTTTCTCTAGAGCTCAGCTCACCCTCCGAGCCTATGACGCCTTTCTCACACGTCCGGCAAGCCAACCTCTGGGGCGGTCCCGAATAGGCTGACCACCAGCATCGTGGATGTTTCCAGGAACCTGACTCTTCCGCCCAACTGATGGCTGTTGCAACCGCTGCTAGCACAGATGCCTCGAATGTTCCCTCCAACCCTATGCTTTCTCGTTCCCACCTTGCCGTTCAACTCGTATCGTCCCACTTTGAATCCATACAGCGCAGCTTCAAGGTACCAGCTTCCGTCGACCTATCTTACAACGGCTTCGAAGTATCCTTCTCAACTGCCTCTGTACCCTGGGTTGGTGACTCTGCCGCTGTGTCCATACTCGCTGACGTGGGTGGACCGCGCTTTTGAGATCACGCCCGCGCCATCTAATGCAGCGCTGCATCGGTACATCAAGGACCTCGCCCATGTGCATATGGACCTTATTCCTACGCAGGCTGCGGAGAACGAAAGCACCGACCCGGCTATCGTGCAGCTGGAGCTGTGGATCAAGTCGGAGCAGGAAGCCACACGAAGGTGGATGAAGTGCACATCAGGAAAAGTTGAATTTAATTGACACACCCTTAAATGTCCTTAAAACTACTTAACACTCATTAACCACTGGTTCAATGAGGTTTAAGGAACTATTTTTTAAGTAAAATATTAATTGTAATAATTGATGCAAGCAAAAGTTTCATCAGGAAAACGTCATATTTGCTTACGCTAATTAATGGTGCTTACTTTGCTTAATGTCTTAATTATGGTCTTCTGCTTAATAAAAAATTTCTGTTTTTTGGTTTAAGCACGTTAAGCACATTAATCACATTAATCCACACTTAGCACAACTAAGCAAATTTTATTATGACCAATAATGAAAATTAAGCAAACTTTAATCACACTAAGTAAACCAGTAGTTTAAGCAAACTAAGAGAATTTAAGAGGCTTTTAATCATGCTAAGCAAATTGAAGTATTTTATGTAATTTAATTAAAGTCCGAAAAATATGCAAAGTCATGAAATTTTCACTAAGTCGTTCCCATGCACAACCACGTGCATCTTTGTTTGTCTTATTTGCATGATGTTGATTTTCGTGCATTTTCGTGCCAAGTCTTCTGTCCCTCCCTGTCACGGTTCGCAGGACCGTGGCTCGAAGTGAGCGTCGTTCTGGTGGCTATTTGCTGTGGCGAGTCGGACAAGACTAGCAACACCAAATAGTCGATTCTAGCACGCGCAGGCAAGGTCCTGTGTGGAGTAGACTTGACTGTGCGAACTCTGGGTGTCTGTATCGCGCGAGACGGGCTAGCGGGCCGGCGCACGCGATGGTCGGAGTTACCGTTCCCAAAAGGGATAGACGGTGGCAGATGGTTAATGACGATGTGTAGGTTCAACCGCAACACGGGCGCGAGTGTAATTGGAATGCAAGAGATACTCGCCTTCCAAGGACACTCGTGAGAGGTTGAACTAAGGTTCGAGGGCGGACGCGAACGCGGGTGAGAAGTGGGGACTACTTCTCACAGCGCGTTCGTATTAGGGTTCAGGCGTCTGGGGACTTGTTGCACGGAAATGGAACAAGTTCACAGATGTCTGATCGTGGCGCGAAGTACCTAGATCAAGGTACGAAGAGGGGATTCACAAGAAGAGAGGAGGAGATGCGATGCGAGTGTGAGCAGGAAACAATGAACTGCGATTCTAGACGAAGCTGAAGCTGGGCTTTAGCTCGTCTACAGGCCCTATTTATGCGTACAGAGGGCCAGCCAACTATCCTACAAAGGTCACAGTACAGTAGCGAAGTCAGAACTATTGACTAAGGACCTGAGTCAGTTCTGATGACTCAAGAACTGACTCAGTGCGTCTGACTCAAGATCTGAGTCAAGAACGCTGACTCAAGATTTGAGTCATGATCCCTGAGTCAAATACACGTCCAAAACGGCGACGCACAGCCCCTAGAGCGGAACAGAAGGGGCTGGCCAAGGAAAGGGATCCTAGGTCACAACACAAGTCGAAAATCAGACGGAAAATAGTCAGAAATGGGCCGGGCGGCCCGCATATCCGTAACACTCCCTCCCCTCTGTCGTCGTCGCCCCTGTGTTGAGGACTCCGCTGTTGTCACCACGGCTGGCTCACCGTCTGGCGCTGCCACACGTCTTGCCCTCTCTCCTTGCCGTCTCCGGGGCCTCTGTCGCCACCGCTCGCCGCCTTGCGCTGCCACAAGCCTCAGCGTCCCCACGTTCTCTTTGCCACCGCATTTCCCCCCCCTTTTTTCCCCCGCGCAAACGCGTCTCAATGCTGCTTCCTCTGCCTCTGCCTCTGCCTCTGCCTCTGCCTCTGCCTCTGCCTCTGCCTCTGCCTCCACCGCGTCATCCTCTGCCTCCTGCACCTGCGCCGCGTCCACGCCCTCGCCTCCTTCGCATCGCTTCCTCCTGGAACCACTGGGCTGGGCTGCGAGGGGTCCACGGCGCACGCTGCCTGCGCCGCGCCTTCTGCGCCACCTCTCCGGTATGTTGTACGCTACCTCACCCCAACGCTTCCTGACCCTTTTTTTTTGTTCGCCTTCACCTCTGCCTCCGCCTCCTCCTGTGGCGCCGCCTCCCCTGCCTGCACCACCCCTCCTGCGCCTTCTGTGCACTTCCGTCCCCTCCGCCGTCCCCGCGCCTCCTCCGCTTCCCGCGCCTCCCGCGCCTTCTCCCGCGCCTCCTCCTGCCCCTCCCGCGGCATTTCCTGGGCTTCCCGCGCCCCGTGCCTCCTCCCTTGGCCCTCGCCTCCTCCCGCGCCTCCTGCGCCTCCGCCTCCACCACCGCCTCCTCGTTGGATCGCGTTGGAGTCTGGCGGGCGCATTCCCGGTTGCAGGCCATCGAGCTGGCCTCTATCAATCTCAGGAAGCTCTTGTGTCGCAACGGAAACAAAGGAAAATCTGAGCTGGTAGCCACACCCGCCCGTTGTGTCACGACTTTACCCATATCTCGCCGATTACATCCCACTCTTTCAGCACTACTCACTCATACTTTGCCTCTCAGGGGACGCTTCTTCTGCACCATCTACCTGGTCTTCCAAGAGCAGCACTCTCAGCCCACCGATGGACACAAACCCGGTCCTGAGCGGAGCGTACTCGAGTTCGAAATCCCAGAACCCTTCTCCCCTTTTTGTCGTTCCGCCTGTCGCGCGCTCCCTCCAACCACCAACCCTTCCATCGTCCCTTTTTTTGTCCCGGTCACCGCTGCTGTTAATCAAAGAATCGGAGGGGGTAGGAACGGCGAGCGTGATGGGTGGCACCAGCAGCGTCGACGCACCGAGGAAACGCATTGCACTGCGTAGCTTTAGTTTTCGTGACACTTCTCATCTCCGGGCGTGATCGGCTCTGGTGGGGGGAGGAGATTACTAGTCTTAGATATTCATTTGTTTTAGTTTTACCCAATATATAATTTTGATGCCTATAAAATTGTGTGATTGAAAATATCAAATGTGATGAAAATTTCAAATTTTACAAGTTAAAAATGAAAGGTGCTTAATGTTACTTA
>WTXI01000477.1:0-22629 GCA_022376515.1 Lactifluus volemus
TCAGCATGATCCGTGAGCTCATAGTACTTGTTGAGGGTTGACTTAGCAGAGATGATGGCCGCACGTATAGCAACGTTGAGTGACTCGTTTTTGAGATAAGTGGTGAAATAATGATCGATTTTGTCTATGGCGGGGATAACCTTTTGAAGGTTAGGTGAGTCACGTGAGAAGAACAATGTGCCGTCTTTTAGGTACTGAGTAAGAAACAAGAGTGAGGAAGGATGGAAAGAAGGTTGGAGCGGTTAAAGAGTGGGTGAGTTAGCGGCAGTTGAAAGGAATGGGTGGCGTAATCCATTGGGTATACTCAGACGCTTACCTGGAGGACTTCTGTTATATCTGTGGCCAACTTCCACTCTGACTCTTCGAGCTCAAATCTGCGCAGCCCATTACTCATATCTGAGGTAAGCTCTTTCAAGGCCTCTTTATAGTCAATAGCAAAGCTCATCATATCGTATGTTGAATTCCAGCGCGTTTTAATGTCCCACAGCATGATCTGAATTTGCAAGCTGTGTTTTTCGAGCAACGCTTTCCAGGCTGGCAGAAGAGATGTTGTTGAATGCACAATTTTGAATGCCAACTTGCGGAGCTTAAGGGCAGTTTTCAGAAGACAATACCAGTATGTTCTCAAACTACCTACCTTGACAAGCACACGAGTGATTGGGATGACTTTGGCTTTCAGCTGATTTTCTTCCTCCGGTGTCAAAGTAATCACATCAACCCATTCTTCAAGGTCATCGTCATCCATCTCGTCTCCAAGGCTCTGTTCCCTTTCCTTCTGTGTTGATGCTTCCTCGATGTCGATATCCTCCGCGAGCTCTACAAGATTACCAAGCACTTGGCGTTTATCATCAGTTAAGTCATCAATTATTTTTTCTGGCAGCTCAAAATGCTTTAGTAGAGACTTTGCAACAAGATTCAAGACGTGAAGGAAGCAGCGCGTTCGATTGACCTTATGGAATGCAGCCATGCGCTCGTCCATCTCCTCGATCATAGTATCATTGTTTGATGCATTATCGCATGTTACGGACAGTATCTTGAACCCAGGTAAGTGATAATAGACTTCTTGTGACGTCCATTGACTTACTTTGTTCTCAATCCCAAAGTCACCAAGGATTTTTTCGAACGCGATTGCTAGATTCACGCCAATGTGTGACTTTGATCTTCGTGATCAATTTATGCACCCTTTCAAGGTAATATGACTCACCTCTGGAACCTCGATGATATCGAGTACAAGGGAAACCATAGCACTATTCAGTTCCAGGTGAACTGTCACCCCAACAAAGGCACAATGGTTAGGAGATGTCCACGCATCTGTAGCAAAGTTCAATCGGCCTTTGTACTCCTGTAATGGTGCGTCTTAACGAATTTTCTTATGATTTTCTGGTTCTAACATACTTGGAGTAGGCTTGTGATCCTTCTGTGTGTGCACGCGAAGACCAACTTCACATCATGCGCAACTGTGGAGCTTGAGGGGATGTATAGCTTGGGGTGTTCCGTTTTCATAAGACTCTTGAATCCACGATCCTCAACTATCTGGAAGGGATGAACACTTTCCGACACCCAGCGTACAATTTCGGCCCTGTTTTGTATTGTGTAAGTCTATCAAGTATCCTTTCTTGCAAGTTGACCTACTTAATTTCCATCTTAGTATGATTGCGTGCCATGTAGGTGACTTTCCCCTTCCCACTCCTCTTGAATGATGCAGTAATCGTTCCAGAGAAATTGAACGCATTGACCACCTTTTTCCTGGCCTCATTAATGTTCCCACACTGGACAGCCATATTAAAGGCCTCATCCCCCCAGCAAGATTTTGCATGGCGCGAAAGGTTGCCAGTCGATGTACGATCCGATTCAGAATCAAGATAACGACAGCACTCAAACTTGCATAGGGCACATGCGCATCTGAAGACATGTGCCTTGCAGTTGCCGACATACTGGATTTGTGGGATTGGTTTATAGAACGAATATACCGGTGATTTCCATGCCGCCATCATTTTTTCTTTTTTTGTGGTGAGTAAATCAGCTTCTATGATAGGACATTAATTTCTTACGGAGTTCCTTTTTGTCTTCATCCTTAGCCAAATTGTTGGATCCTTTTTGCTTCTTTGAGGCTGAGGCCCTGTTCCCAGTAACCTCGACGACCTCAGGTTCGGAGTTAGAGCTATCGGAAGAGCTATCAGAAGGGGTATTGTTAGATATGGTAGGCGTGATTTTTCTTTGCTTCCTGGCGTCACATTTGTGGCTGAGGCTTTTCTTAGCCTTCCGCTTAGCTGATTTAGAAGTGTTTGCAGCCGTTTTTTCAGAGGATGGGAGGGAAGAAGGAGGAGCAGACACTGTGCTGGTGGTAGGGACCTTCTCTTTTTTTTTGGGCCCCATGGTGGAGGGAGGATAGTCTGGTGAGCCAACAAGTATTGAGTGCCTACAGTAACTAACTAGGCTGGAAAGACTCCCCATTTGGAAGGTCGCCGATGCTGATTAGACTCCGATTTCCGGTGTAACCTTATGGGGGGGGGGGGCATGGGGGGCACCACGGCATCCCGCATGCCACATACAAGCAACTTCAAGGAGGGAAAGAAGAGGGGGGGCTGGGGGATTACTTTAGTACTACTTAGACTCGTGATGATCAATCAGCCATTTGCAGATGCTCGCACTCCTTGAGTTCTTGAATAAACAATAAACTGGTGAGTCTCACAGAAGTATGGCATGCCGACATGCGCTCCGTCATAATGACCATGCAGTCCTAGTGTTGCTGCAGCTCAAGCTGGTCATTTTCGACAAATTGTGATAAAGCTTCAAATAAAATAGATAAAAATCTGAAAATATTTGAGCACATAGATCACCCTACAAGCCGGGGGGTCCTCTGCCAACATTAAGCACCAATGTTAGTTCTTCTAGAGATATTGGACCGGCTTGGAATTGGCTCAAATTTATTTTTTTTCAAGCCAATTCCAAGCCGGTCCAATATCTCCGGAAGAACTAACATTGGTGCTTAATGTTGACAGAGGACCCCCCGGCTTGTAGGGTGATCTATGTGCTCAAATAGTTTCAGAGTTTTATCTATTTTATCTGAAGCTATATCACAATTTGTCGAACATGACCAGCTCAAGCTGCAGCAACACTACGCAGTCCACGCCGACAATTCCACATGGTTTTCACCCCCAACACCAAGTCAAATTTTAACATGACTGCTGTTAATTCTATGCAAATACAGCTAGGGGTTTGTTAAAGTATTATTTTGTACTCAATGCTGCAAAGCTTCATATACATCTGCTCAAATCATGGCTTGATGCGCGCCTCGCTGCCTCCACCTTGTCCTCTTCTGAGCCGTTGCCGCTCAGCACCTTCTGGGCCTTGAGAAGTTCTTGAGCGGAGCCACACATTAATAGTTAACATGTTATTGGGATGCACAGTCGCAATGCCTCCAGATCGTGCTGATATGAGAAAAGGGAGTGAAAGTGAAAATTGATGAGGCTGTAATGCACAGGAGCTATGGACAGCTCAACAAGCAAGTGGAGTGAAATGAAAGCAGATAACTACCAGTGCATGGACATCAGAATTTGAGAGGCATTTGACTTGGAGGGTTTTGAGGAAAATGTGAAGAAATGACAGAATTGAGGAACTTGAGCTCGAGTTGACGCAGCACCACTAACTGACTAAGCAATACCGCCATACGGCCCATATCAACCGGCCACCCGACGGCAACCCATGATGGGTTAACCCATAACCCATGATGGGTTACCCATACCCATGCCGATCCCTAGCCCCACTCGTATCAAACCTTAGTTCAACCTTGCACTAACATACTAGGGCTAGTGAGATTAGTGTTTACAGGTCCAGTCCTATGGACCTCAAAAAGACTGGCAACCCAACACAACCCAACTGGAAGAGACTGGACTTCTGGTTGCGGTTGCCCTCATTTTGGGTTAGTACAGTTTCCAGTTGCCTCATTTTGAAAATATTTAAAAACTGTTTAAAAACTGGTTGCAATCAGTTGCAACCGGTCTTCTCACAGTACATATAATATTGTAGATGTACTCAAAGTTACAGTTATTAAAAGAATATATACTAACATAGACACTATTAATATATTTACTATGTGTCACGGTTCACAGGGACCGTGGCTTGGACTGAGCTTCAATAATCAATGAAGAATGTGCAGACGAGTTCCTGTGAAGGATAGACTTGACTGTGCGAACTCTTGGTTCTGTATTGCATGAGGCGGGTAGTACGGGCCGGCGCACACGATGGTCAGAGTTACCATTCCCAAAGAGGATAGATGGTGGCAGATGGATGAAAGACAATCTGTAAGTTCAACCACAATGCGGGTGCAAGTGTAATTGGAGCACAAGGGATGCTCGCCTTCCAAGGACACTTGTTGTTACGGAATGCAGGACACGTTGGACCCTATGCTTCCTTAACACGCTTACTCATCCTGATGATGTCCCTTCCACTTGTTTCTATTGTGCTGACTGTCTTATTGTTCTTGGTGTCCCATTGTTCGTCCCGTTTGGTCCAGTGTTATTGTTCTGAGCCTCTATTGTTCTCATCCCCTATTTTTCTTGACCTCTTGCTTATTGTCCATCCTAGTTTTGTTATGGACTGACATGTGTTTGCTGACTCATACTATACATTTTCGGACTGATGACTCATTTCTGCTAACTCCCTTGCTTATACGAATGGACTGCCGATCGCTTTGTTTCAGATCGCTTACTTATTTCTCTCACGGTACAGCCTCACACAGCACCATACAGCCGCAAGTAACAGCCACATGCACAGGATGACTCACTGATTCCTGAAACATGTTTCAAACCCTGAAAGCTGTACAAAGGTCACAGCCCCTACAGCTGTGTACATAGCCTCGTCCTTCTCTATATAAACCTGTACTTTCTGCCCTGAGACCTTAAGTCTCAGTTTTGTTTTGCAATCCAAGTCTTCTATTTATTAGAACCTTGCTTGCCTAGAAGCATCAGACCTGAGAGAACCCTCTTGACACTACGCTCTTCGACTTCTTGACACTTTGGTCTCACCCTGAGCCCAAAGCCCTTGACCTCTGAAACGCTCTTGACTTAGTCGTTTACTAAGTCTCGTCTTTATCGAACCTTTGATCTTGACTTGCACGTCTTGCAAGTCTCGCTCTTGACTCCACAAACGATTGTACACTTCATACAAAGGTCCTACTTGGAACCTTAACAAGTTTGGTAGAACAATTAGCATAGGTTGTATAAGTAGGCCTCAGCTGGTAGCTCGTACCCCAGCTTCAGCTTTAACTCAATCTACCTGTTTCACCTTCTCCCTAGTGACAAGAAATTCCCCTCTCCCCTTTCCTTTCTTCTCTTACCCTCCTATACGCCCTAGTAGGGCCATCGAAGCTTGGTGGTTGTGCTACAACACCACAGGGTTCTGCGTGTCGTTACCTTGAGTGACCCTGAACCTAGATCTTGGGAGAGATCAGTACCCTGAACCCTAGTTGGGACCCGGCCCCAGTAGAGCCATAACACTCGTGGGAGGTTGAACTAAGGTTTGTGTGAAATAAAGGGGGAGGAATCAGACAATCCTTCACCCTCGATTTTGTACAAGGTTCAGGGCGTCTGTGAGCTTGTTTACAAGGGCGTAAACAGGCAAACAGATGTTCTGATTGTGGTGCGAAGGTATCTTAACCAAAGGTATGAAGAGGGGATGCACAAGAAAAGAGAGGGAGATTGAGTGTCAAGCAACAACTGTGATTCCAAGCCTTCTTGACTTCTTACCACCACCATCGATTTTTCGATGATGTCCCCCCCCCTCCCTCTCCCTCCCCTCTCTCCCCTTCCCTTAAGCTTGGTAACCTTGGCTCCACGCTACGGGCAGCCAGCCAGAAGCAGTTGGTAGAGTCGGCAGCTATGAGACCTTCCAACCCTCCCACTCCCTCTGTGGCACCTCCCCAGCCCTTGGGCTCACATGATGAGGCTGGCACCAATTCCCAGGATTTTTTACCACCGGTTTTTACTGGGACCCCCATTTCTCAGCCCTCTTCAACCCCTGAGTTGATTTCCCCCCCAGTTGATACTGCTGGCGGGGCGGGCAAACCCTTGCAGGACCCCGTTTACTTCCCACCAAAGGAGAAACTCCCCCCACGCAGGGCTCTTACTGTGAATGATGAGCTCTCAGTTTTTGACATTCACAACACCTTCCGTCGTTGCTGGTTCCTCTCTTGGGACCACCTCATGGCCAATGTTATCTTGGCCCAAAAGGCTGAGGATGGGAAAATTTCTTGGGTCAAGTTTACTCCCCCTTACCACGCTCACCTGGTCAAGTGCGCTGTTGCACTTGTGCCTCGCCCCCTCCAGAAGGTGAAAAAGGTGATGTTTGTGTATGTTTTAGAAACCTTAAACAGAGAGGCCCCCAAAGCCTTTTTCGACCTCACAAAGGGCCCCAGCCTCGCAGCCAAGGCCCAGAAGGAGAAGAAACACCTTGCACAGAAAAGGAATCGTGCATTGAGGCGAGAACGCTGACGAGTGGCCGAAGAAGCCGCTGGAGGCCGACCACAATGGGCCTGTGAGAAGTGCGGACGCAAGTTCAGCTCCTGTAAGGCCCAGAAGTGACACCAATGCCCTATTTCCAAGGAGGCGAGCGGAAAGGGAGAAGAGGCTAAGGGTAAGGGTAAAGCCAAACCCCCTGCCACCTCGAACAAGCCGAAGGCTCCATCAAAAGCCCCTACCGCCCCCCACCTTCAAAGTCGACCCACCACCCACTACCCCCCTCGAGGCAGCCAAGAGATGTGCACCCAAAGTCGGCATTGCCGCTGCAGGGCCAGCAACCTTCTTTGAGCAGTCGAACGTTGGGGCGCCCCCTGCCCATCACTCAAACCAGCTTAACACTGCGGAGAAGTGGGGCATGAGGGCATGGGTGATAGAATCAGTAATCGATAAACCTTGAGCTGTAGTTCTGTCAGGGTCTAGATGCAGCGTGTCTGGGTGACACTTTGGACCTTTTATGGTACTGACTCTCTTGTAGAAAGTACCTTGTTACATACACCCCAGTGCTATATAAATTTGATTCAAAAAAAAAAAAAAAAAAAAAAACAACTGTGATTCTCAACAAAGCTGAAGCTGGGGCTTTAGCTCGTCCATAGGGCCCTATTTATGTGTACAGAGGGCCAGCCAACTATCCTACAAAGGTCACAGTAAAGTAGCGAAGTCAAGACCATTGACTAAGGACCTGAGTCAGTTCTGATGACTCAAGAACTGACTCAGTGCATCTGACTCAAGGTCTGAGTCAAGAACGCTGACTCAAGATTTGAGTCATGATCCCTGAGTCAAATACACATCCAAAACAGCGATGCACAGCCCCTAGAAGTCAAACAGAGGGGGCTGGCCAAGGAAAGGGATCCTAGATCATAACACAAGTTGAAAAATGGACGGAAAGCAGCAAGAAATGGGCCAGACGGCCCACATGACCATAACACTATATCTAACATTATGAAATGATGGGACATGCCTGGGAAAAAAGACTCGTTTGGTGAGGGTTTATATAGCCTGTGGCTGCGCACAGACCTTTTCATCATGTGCTGCCAAAGTAAACTTACGCTGCTGCAAGCCTCCAGGCTCTGTCCCTACACAGCAATGGCCAGCAAGCCCCACAACAACAGTGGGTCCTGCCTCGTTGTCCTACCTCGTTGTCCTCGCCGTGTGTGTATCGCCAGCTACCCCCTCTGTTGGTCGTGTCCTCTGTCGCCAAGCGTGGTCCTAGGTTTGTTCTTTTTTTTTTATGATTCTCAGGCTGACTTCTTTCTCTCGCGTACACCCATGGCAATGCCTGTGGCATCGGCGTCACTATGCCATCAGGGCCTGCCACTTGCCCTCGCGCGTGTTGCTCCCCTCTTTCTTTGGGTGCCGCATTTCCTCCAGCCGTTGTCTCTCACGGCGCGTCGGGACATCCTCCTCCACATCCTCTGCCACCACCACCACCTCTGTCCATCGCACCTGCACCACATCGATGTCCTTGGCGTCAGGATTGCGCTGGCGGCGCCGTTGCGACCACCTGAGAGCCTGACGCCTGCGACCAGTGTGTGTCACGGCCTCCTCCCTGCCTCTGCCTCCACCACCATCACCTCAGTGTCCATCGCACGTCGACATCCTTCACCCTCCCATCAGCAACGTCGGCCGCCACCACAGCCAGGATGACGAACTGCAAGTATGGCTGCGACAACAAACGGCCGCACCAACAAACGCCAGGGAGGACAATGGGTACAACAAATGGGAGGGACGATGACAACAGGTGGCAAGACGGTGAACACGACGACAGACGCAGGGGATGACAAACGCCGGGGACGACAACGTGCCAGAATGCAGGACCCCCACCCTCACTACAAACACGAGACTGCTGTTTCATTTTTCTATTTCATTTCCTATTTTGTTTCTCATTTTATTTTTCATTCTCATACACCATGGCTGCGAGCATTTGAATGTAATTAGTTTTATCTAGTTTATAGATTTAAATTATGCTAAAAAAAAGCACCAGTAAGACCAGTCAAAACTAGTCTTAACCAGTCTTTTGGAGGCAATGGACCGAATAGGACCAGTCCTATTCAGTTCGGTTGCAGCCCAGCAGATTTGGGTGTTGGTCTGGACCGGTTGCGGTCCCGGTTGCCCATCTTTGGGGTCAAAAAACCGGACTAGACCGGACCTTAAAACACTAAGTGAGATCCTCCCTACCCCTTATACATTCATGCTCATGTTGCAGTTGAACCTACACATTGTCATTTACCCATCTGCCACTGTCTATTCTCTTTAGGAATAGTAACTCCGACCATCACATGCGCCGGCCCATGCTATCCACCACACATGATACGAACACCAAGAGTTCACACAGTCAAGTCTATCCTTCACAAGAACTTGCCTGCGTGTTCATAGACTGACTATTTGGGGTGCCAAGTCCCATCCAACTCGTCACCACAAATCACCAGACCAGAAATGATGCTCACTTCGATCCACGGTCCCTGAAAACCATGACATGTGTCCAAATTACTGACCAGCACCAACCCCTGGGCCTGACCCACTCACATGCATGGCAGAACAGCATCTCTGTGAAGTCTACACTGTCCTCTCCTGCTTTGGTTGGTCAGCTCTGCCAATGCCAATGACAACCATCAGGAAAATCCAGAAAAAACTTAGACAGCTTAACCAGCTTATTTCATTTTTAAGCCTGTCAAGTTGCTCAAGCTGCTTATTTTTTGCTTAGAAAATGAGTATGTACAACAGCTAAGCAAATCAAGGCCAAAGATAAGCACATTAAGTAATTAAGATGTGTAAGACACTTAAGACAAGCAAACAGAAATAACAAATTAATTTATGTAATTTAACTAAAGTCCAAAAACAAATATGCAAAGTCGTGACTCATGAAATTTTCGCTAAGTCGTTACAGTAGGTGTATTATTTACTACTGTTTACACAATGTTGATTTTTGACTCGTAGTTTTTCTGCCACCTCTTTCCATTTTTCCAATGCATTTTTCCCTCTGTCCCTCTCTGTCCCTGTCTCTGACATCGCTCACTCAATGTGTCCACCTCCTCCCCTTCTCTGCCTCTGCCTCTGCCTCTGCCCCTGCCCCTGCCTCTGCCATCCACCTCCTGTGCCTGCACCTCCCCCACTGCTTTTCACCTCCTCCTGGTCCACTGGCACTGCGAGGCCATCTACGTGGTCACGCTGCCTGTGCTGACGTCTTCTCCCCCTCTCCCCAGTACGTTGCCGCGCTGCCTGCACCGCCCTAACATTTGCTGACTTTTTTTGTTGCCTCTTCCTCCTCCTCCTCCTCCTCAACTGCCTTGACCACCTCCTCTTGCGCCGCTACCTCCGCGCCCCGTGCCGCATGCATCTCCCGCACGTCTTGTGCCTCCCATGCCACTTGCGCCACCACCTCCTCCCGTGCTCCACACCCTCTCCTACGCTTCCCGCACCCCATGCCCTCCCTTGCACTTCCCGCACCCCATGCCCTCCCTTGCGCTTCCCACCCCCTGTGCCCTCTCCTGCGCTGCCTGCGCCCCGTGTCTCCTCCCACGCCCTGCACCTCCTCCTGCGCCCTGCGCATTCTGTGCAAGAACGTATGTTCTCTCGTAGCTCCCGCAACCCCCACATTTTCTCGCACCTCCACCACTGCCACCACTGCCTCCTCCCCATGGCCCTGCAGCCCCCCACCCTTGCCAGGGCTGTCCCACCAAGGCCAGTAGAACCATTGGATCCTGTACATAGTCTTAGATAGCTATACATGTTGTAGTTTAGCCTCAAATATATAAATTTTATTGCTTAAATTTGTGTGCCTGAAAACTTTTGGTAAGCACAGATCTAAGCTGCCATTTAAGTGAACTAAGCCCAAAATAAGCATCAATAAGCCCTGGCTAAGTCAAATTAAGGAGAAGACCTAGCTTAGCCTAAGCATGGCCAGCTTAGAGACATTTTGCTTAAAAGTGCTTAGAAGTGTTGTTAAGTCATATTAAGCATGCTCAAGCACTGTTAAGAAAAACTCAGATTTTCCTGATGACCATTCCTCACCCTTTCCCATTCCCTTTCCCTTGCCCACCTCCTCTGCATGTGAATACTCAATCCCAATGGTGTACTCATCTGAGATACCCAGCAATGACATGACATTGCTCCCACTAGCCAACTCTGAGCTCACCACTGGTGCTGTGGATGAACTGGCACCTCTGCACAACTGTCACATACACATCTTCAAGTTGCCCATGCTTGGTTCGCTCCCAGCACTCCTCGATCTGAAGACCTATGTGTCACATGATCCCGTGGGCCACCCGATCGACCGACTGACCATTGCCCATGTACCATCATAATGTGGAAGGACCTGTTGCACTGCAAGTTGCACATTGCAGACAAATAGACCAAGTGCGCATGGCTTTCTGAGCTTGCGATCCCCCAACTAACCCAAGTCCCTTTTTATAGTTTGCTCCTGCTGGTGACGACCGACATTGTGTTGCTCAATAATGATTTTGTACTCCGAGATTGATCGTGCCACCCATGGGTGTGGCCCACTCTGATGTGCTGGAACCCCTGTGTGGCTCTCAGCCTCAAAACTTGCGTCGTGGGGGAGATGAAGAAGGTAGCACGATTTCGTGTATCTTTTCCAGGCCTGCATCAGGAAAACACGATATTTTTCTTATGGTGATTATGGTGCTTATCACTGCTTACTTTTGCTTAATGATCTTGATTACTGTCCTCTGCTTAATAAAAAATTTCTTTTTTTTCTTGCTTAAGCACGTTAAGCACATTAAACCCATTAATCCACATTAAGCACAACTAAGCAGGTTTTATCATGGCTAATAATGAAACCTAAGCAAACTTAAATCATGTTAAGTAAACAAATAGTTTAAGCAACCTAAGAGAATTTTAAGCACCTTTTAATTGTGTGCTAAGCAAACAGAAATAATTTATGTAATCTAACTGAAGTCCAAAAAATATGCTAAGTCATGAAATTATGCCAAGTTGCGAAATTTTCGCTAAGTCGTGCAGCAACCACGTGGTTTTGTTTACCACTGTTTGCACTATGTTGATTTCTGTGCCTCATCGTTTTCATGTCTGCGCCTCTTTCCATTCTTCCCTCTGTCCCCACCCCCATGTCATTCCTGCGCCGCCTCTTGATTGTGTTGTCAAATTGCCCCGCCCCAACGCTAGCCCTGTTCCTCTCGTGTGGAAAAGTTCATCGTCACTCGTTTCAACATTGTGCCTCCTCCGCCTCCTCTTTGCCTCTGCCTCTGCCTGTCGCGTCGTTATGTTCTTTTTTCCTGTGCCTGCGCCTCCCCCACCGCTTTCACCTCCTCCGGGATCCACAGGCAGTCTGCAGTATCACGCTGCCTGCGCCGACGCTTTCTGCGCCTCTCCCCGGTATGTTGTTGCATTGCCCAGCCCCCGCCCAACGCTTCCTGGCTAATTTTTTTTTGCCTCCTCCTCTCCTCCTCCGCCTCTGCCGCCTGGAACACCACTTCCTGCGCCACTGCCTCCGCGCCTCCCGTGGGCCTTGCAACCCCCGTGCCTCCTGCACGCCTTGCGCCTCTCACGCTCTCCTGGAACAGACTGTGGGGGTCCACGGCGCACGCTGCCTGCGCCGTGCCTTCTGTACCTCCTCCCTGGTACGTTGTACGCTTCCTGCTTCGCCCCAATGTGTCATGACCTTTTTTTTTTGCCTCCTCTGCCTTTGCCCCCGCCTCCTCCTGTGCCGCGGGCTCCCCTGCGCTTCCTGCACCTCCCTTGTCTCCCGCGCTGCTTATCTCCCGCGCCGTTTATCTCCCGCGCCGCGGCTTCTCCTGCGCTTCCCGCGCCCCGCGCCCCCTCCTGCCTTCTGCGCCTCCCGCGCCCTGCCGCGCCTCCTGCGTCCTGTGCCTCTGACACTGCCACCACCACCTCCTGTGGCCCTGCAGTCCCACCCCTGCCAGGGCTGTGTGCAAAGCCTGTAGATTAGTCCTAGTATTAATGTTGTAGTTTTATCTTGAATATATAAATTTTGAGCCTTATATTTGATTTGAAATTTTGAAATTATGATGAAAAGTTAAAAATGTGAAAGATGCTTGATGTTACTTAGATCTTGCTTAACTAGCTTAATTAAGCAGAATGTGCTTAATTAAGCAAAATCTGCTTAATCAAGCACAATTAAGCAGAAAAGTGCTTAATTAAGCAACGAGGTGGTATTACCTGTGCTTAATCCCATGTTTCTTAAACTGGCTCTTAATGTGCTTGAAATTCAGATTAAGCACATTAAGCAATGTTAATCACCACTTAAGCAAATTATAGGTTTTCCTGATGTGATGAGGGACACGAAGCGGATCTGGGTCTCACCCCGCCACAGTGCTACATTAATGTGCTTGGAGAGCCAATCAATCCCCCTCAGTTCGACAACAGGATCGTTATCAGCAGCTCTGAGGTGTGGGGCATGTAGGCTGCTCATGTTGTGCAGTTTCATATTGCTCAGGCATGGCAATTTCACGAGTGGGCATTCCATTGATACGTTACAGGTCTTGGATTTTCCACACATTACAATCCCATTAGCTTATTGATAAAACATAGGGCAGCCTGTATAGTATCTACAGGTTGTTCTTCAGCCCAATCAAATCTAGACTGTCCGGGGGCCAGTCCGGGCCACGGCCCCCCCTATTTTGCCCAGCCCTGGCCCTGGCCCTGAGGGCTGGTCCGCCCTGCAGTTGGCCCTGGCCCTTAAAGTGTTGGAATATGAGCCCAGAGGCAAAAGCCTTATATTTTAATGTACAGAAGGTACAGTACTTATATCCCCAAGGGGGGGGATTGAACATGTATATATGTGTATGTACATGTATAAAGCCTTCTAGATGGTTCAAGAAAAGGCTCTAAGTAGTAAATGGTATGCTAAAAGGGGGCAGAAGAGCACCCATAAGTAGCAGAAAGTGTATTGTAAAGTGCTATATTAAATAGCCAAATCTGGAGTCATTTACCTCGGCCGAAATTCCTGTCTCGCTCGGAGTTGATTTCCAACATAAAGGGCCAGCATTGGCTGGCCCTGGCCCAACCTGGGGCCGGCCCGGGGCCGACCCAGCCCCACCCCTTAAAAAAACTATTTAGTTAATTAATTAGTTCTGGTAAAACGTTCTCACACTTGATCACATAATCAACTCACAGGCCCCCTTCTGATAATTGCACAACCTGGGATTTGAACTCTCAACCAGTGCACACAAAAATTGAAGCTTTTATCATCTTTACCATTACACCATCCAAGCTTGATATTTTTTTCCTCCATAGCTTCTCTTAAACTGTTGTCTTGCCTCAGTCCACGCCCAGGTTTACTTTTTCAACATGTTGAACTCTCACGCTTGCCTTGTGATCCACTCCCTTGCCCCGTGTTGCTGTGCCTGTGCCCACTCGTTTTCCGCCATTACCTCTGTCTTCTCCCTCCATTCTCTTGTGCCTTCTCTGTTGCCGCTATCACCCCGTCTCACGCCTCAGATTTTCAGACTCTTCTGTCACCCCGCCCTCTGGTGCCGCCACCTTCTGTTGCCATCATCGCAACACCTCCCCCTCGCTGCTACCTGTCATGGTCAGGTCACTGTGGCGTGGGGTTTCGGTTCTGAGTTGTGCTGACTAAGCAGAACGATGAAGCGGCCGCAAGGACTAAGACGTGAAGGCCTAGTCAAAGATTCAGGAGTAAAAGACTTGGCTGTGGTGTGATCCACACAAGTCTTTAGAGGCTTCACTCAAAGAGGAAGCAGTCTTTCAGAGAGAAGGGGAAGGGAAGGCCTAAGCCACTTGTATTGCTTGCTGTATCGACTGCCTGAGTTCTACAGGAGAACGAGCTTAAGGCCCGTCTCAGAGGTACAAGGGATATATATACTAGAACAGCAGATCGTACTGGAATGTTCAGGGATATACCTGTGAATGTATAGAAGCATATAGAACAGGTTGGAATACTATGGAAACTGACGGAAGGTGGGAGAATCGTCCAACATATCAATGAGTAAGAGAAGGAAAATGATGAGTCCAGGTCACCTGTGACCATCACATCATGCTACCATGACACTACCACTGCCATGGCCTGTTAGCTTAGTCCATTGGTGTGTCATGGTTCTTTTTTTGACTTTTCACAACTAATCTTTCTTTACTTTCTTGTTCCCTTTCCCCTCCTACATCCCCTTCGAGAGATGTCCCTGCACCCACCTGTAGACAGTCTATTGGCATCACGGTCACTCAGGCGTCGCTGTTGCAACCGTCCAAGCCCCTGACGCCAGTGACTTGTGCTATGGCGTGCGTGGGTCCCCTCCATTCTGTGCCGCACCTGCCATCTCCCCCTTCGCCTGCTGCCATTCCCAATGTGGCAGTAATGCAGTGTGCCGCCCCCCTCTCCGCTGCCTTTTTTTTTTTTTTTTTTTTTGAATCCGCATTTGTATAGCGCAATATGTTCATCACAACAAAGACGCGCTCAACTGCTACATGGAACAATCTAGGTATAGGGTTAAGGTGAAGTGACTTTAATATGGAAATTGGTGTGGGGGGTGAGAGTGTGAATCAGGAATGTGGCTCGGGCGGTGTGCCCTGCATAGCTAGCTGTGGTCTTCTGGTGGTGGGTCTCTTCTCCGAGGCCTGACGCAGGCCTGTGTCTCCTCTATAAATTTCGCCAGGGCCTCCCCTCCTGTTTTCATCCCAAAAATGATATTGGGGGACAACGTCTGGGACACTGGGCATAAGTGGCATTCACGGGCAGCGCAGAAAAGCACGCAGTGGAAAATGACATGTGAGGGAGTCTGAAGGGGTTCACGACCACACTGACATCCGTGGGGGTCTGGGGCGCAAGGGCAGTGGCGTGCGCTGTATTCACCTGTGAAGGCGTGTTCAGTGAGGAGCCAAATGGCAGTGCAAAATACTGGCCGGGAGGAGGTGGCAATCCCTTGCACAAAGTCGGGTGGGTTGTTCGATGGTGGGTGGTGGAGGGCTCAGTAAGCCGGGTTAGTGCGGGGGTTGTCGTGCCAAATTTGCTCCCAGTCAGTGAAGGCTTCCTGGTGGGAGATGACTCGCAGGGCCTCCACGGTGGGGGCGGCAATGAGGAGGTCTGGGGCAGTACAAGCTGCCGCGTCGATAGCGATGTTTTGTAGGTGTTCGAGAGATAGGAAAGAGGCAGTGCCTGGGAACCAGCGGATTGCGCAGGTGGAGGCGGGGTGTGTGGCAAGGAGGGCGGAGATAGTGTCGCAGATCGCCTTGCAGGCTTCAGCGTTGTCGTGGCGGTCTGTGACCTGACAGTAGGGAAGAACGAAATGGCCAGCCGTGAGAAGTGAGACTGAGGGGGAAGGGGAGCCTGCTAGGAGTTCCCTAGCAAGGTCCGCTGCATCCGCTACAGCACGGAACACTGCGTCTCTGGTGGATGCGTTTTGGCCTAGGACAGTAACCCGCTGGCCCACCTCCTGGCTGTGTCAGAAGGCGACGCAGGCCGCCGTCCACATGGGGTGAGTCCGCATTGGGTTGGGGCCGAGGGCCCTGCAGTAGATCAGAACCTTGTCGGACTTGTCATAGTGAGTTTTGATGATGGAGTTGATGAGCTTTTTCCGTTCGTCCCCTTTGCATACGAGTTGAGACACCGTGAACCGGGTTGGCGGGGGTTGGCATCGCTCCCAGGGGGGGTGGTCAAAGACAGGGGGTCTTCGGCTATCAGCGGGAATGCGCTTGATGAGGCAGCGAATGGATGAAATCGGGGGGTGAGCAAGCGGGGGATACGGGAGGGGGACCCCGCTTCCTTGAGCTGAGCACCAGGGGTTTCCCAGTCTCTGGAGGACTGGAGAGCTGGTGGGGAGTGTAAGTAGACGAATGGCCGCCTGCTTAGCGAGCTTCTCGATGCGGAGTTGGATGGGAAGGATAGCCAAGAGTTGATGCAGAGGTTCGCGGGGTGAGCTCTGGAAGGCGCCGGTGATGACCACAATCGCCGCGTTCTGTACTGCTTGAAGGGTTCTGATGTGCTGTTTCTGGCCACGGAACCAGACAGGGGCCCCATATGTAAGGGCAGGAATGCAAATGGCGTTGTATGCCCAGCGCCAGCTGCCGTGGTCTAAGCCCCTTACTGAGTTTCCCAGGAGTTGGAGCGCCTTGATGGTGCTCTTTGTCCTGGAAGTGACCACAGAGATATGCTTGTCCCACGACAGTCTGTGATCAAAGTGAAAGCCGAGGTATCGGACATGGTCTGAGGACTTAACTGCATAATAGGTGGAAAGTTCCTGCTGGGGCAGATAGATGGTGTCCGGCTGGATGCCATGCAAATTCGGGTTGGGCCGGCGTCTCGAGAAGAAGAGGACTTCCGTCTTCTCTGGTTCAATCGTGAGGCCCGCCATCCTACACCACTCGTGGCACTTGGTGTAGTAAGCACGCAGTCTGGAGGCGAGAACTCCATACGAAGGAGCACGTGCGAAGATGTTCCCATCATCAACATACATAAGGAACGTCGCGTCCTCCCAGTGTTTTGCGAGGTGGAGGAGGGGGGAGGTATAGATGATTGACAGGATAGGGGAGATTGGTGAGCCCTGGGGGGTGCCCAGCTCCAGACCAAAATTATCTGAGGTGTAGTTGTTAAATCGCAGATGAACTGTTCTATCCCTGAGGAAAGAGGCGATCCACCTGTAGATCTTGGCTGGGAAGCCCAGTGTTATGGACGGACACGTGTTTGCTAACTCATACTATACATTTTCGGACTGATGACTCATTTCTGTTAAACTTCTTTGCTTATGCGAATGGACTGCCGATCGCTTTGTTTCAGATCGCTTACTTATTTTCTCACGAACAGTCTTACACAGCACCGTACAGCCTCAAGCAACAGCCACATGCACAGGATGACTCGCTGATTCCTGAAACATGTTTCAAACCCTGAAAGCTGTACGAAGGTCACAGCCCCTACAGCTGTGTACATAGCCTCGTCCTTCTCTATATAAACCCTGTACTTTCTGCCCTAGAGACCTTAAGTCTCAGTTTTGTTTCGCAATCCAAGTCTTCTATCTATTAGAACCTTGCTTGCCTAGAAGCATCAGACCTGAGAGAACCCTCTTGACATCACGCTCTTCGACTTCTTGACACTTTGGTCTTATCCCTAAGCCCAAAGCCCTTGACCTCTGAAACGCTCTTGACTTAGTCGTTTACTAAGTCTCATCTTTATCGAACCTTTGATCTTGACTTGCACGTCTTGCAAGTCTAGTTCTTAACTTCACGAACGAACGTACACTTCGTACAAAGGTCCCACTTGGAACCTTAACACAAACTGAGACTTCCCACTCTCACATTTGTGAACGAACGAACGAACCATGTCAGACAGCTCTAGAGGCAGTCCATATGGCAGATTCACCGCGTTAGCCGAAGAATCTCCTGAACAAGATCGCCCTACACAAGGCGACAACGATGACGACGAAGCCCTTGCGCAGGCCGCAGGGACTAGACTCCGCGCCCACTCCGATACTCCCATGATTTCACTTGAACCAAAACAACCCGAAACACCTTCTGATTCTGGGAGTGGCGAAGAACCAAACTACAACATAGCCATGGACCTCTTACCGGAAAGTCCTACTGACGAACAGCTTGAGCAAATGAGAAAAATATTTGCTAAGCAACCGACGCCCAAACCAGTACCCGACCCAAACGCCCCACTTACCCCTCGAGAACTACTCGCCCTGAATACTATATTCAAATCCAAAGCCCCTCCCTCCACAAGCACCTCACCTATCCAATCCCTTGCGGCACGAGCTTTTCATGCAGCTGCACAAGGAGTTGCAGGCTACGCCCTACTCCCCCCTTTCCAAATCGCCTCAGCAACCGCTACAGTAACACCTCCCGCCGCGACCCTCTTTTCCCAACCTAAAGGAAAAGGAAAGAGAACCACCACCACGGCAAGTGGTAGTGGAGCAATCTTCAGCGGTAGTGGAGGAGGAGGAGGCGGTACTCCTGGAGGAGGTGGAGGAGGTGGAGGAGCACCCGGTAGTCCTGGAGGAGGAGGTGGAGGAGCACCTGGTAGTCCTGGAGGAGGTGGAGGCGGCGGTGGAGGAGGTGGAGCAGCAGCAGTTCCCCTTCAACAAGGCCAAGGCTTTGCTCAAATCCCCGCTGCCGGAGGAGCGTTAATGGGGATTCCCCCAAGACCCTTTGATGGAAATAGATCGCGATCGAAACGATTCATGGAAATCTTCGAAAACTACCGAAGATTAAACCGAGGAAACCCCGGAATGTCGAACCCTGCAAATCGAATCCTCATGTTCACCACATTTATGTCTGGACCACGTTGCGAAGGCTGGGCCCAAGCACGTCTTAACTCCTTGGGAGGATACCTAGACCGTGGAGGCGACCCTGATGACCTAGACCTTTGGGTTGGTTTCAAACAAAGGTTCCTTGAAGATTTCCGAGATGCCGCCGCAAAAGAAGATGCCCTTACGAAGTTTACGAAACTTCGGATGATTGGGGACAATCTGGATGACTACACCGCCTCGTTCAATGACCTTCTTGAAGAAGCGGGCTTTGAAGCCGACGCTCAAGGAACTATCATCCAGTATCGCGCCGGTCTCAAAGAAGCTCTTCACATGACCATTATGAATCGTGTTACGGCTCGACTAGGGCCGGGTCCCAACAAGGGTTCGGGTTGTTCTGGTCTCTCCTAAGACCTGGGCTCAGGGACACTCGAAGTGTCGACGTGCTGAGTCCTGTGGTGTTGTAGCACAACCACCAAGCTTCGATGACCCTACTAGGGCGTATAGGAGGGTAAGAGAAGAGAAGGAAGGGGAGAGGAGAAGATCTGTCTTTCTGGAGAGTGAAACGAGTCGATTTGGGTTAAAGCCGAAGCTGGGGTACAAGCTACCAGCGAAGGCCTACTTATACAGGTTATGCTAATTGTTCTACCAAACTAGGGTGGACAATAGGCATGGGGCCAAGAACAATAACGAACGCGAACAATAGAGGCTCGGGACAATAACACTGGGCAAAACGGGACAAACAATAAGGAGTCAGAACAATAGAATCAGTCAGCACAATAAGAGCCATGTGGAAGGGACGTCATCAGGATGAGTAAGCGTGTGTAGGAAGCATAAGGTCCGACTTGTCCTGCATTCCGTAACAATACCCCCTCCCTAGAAGGCAGTCCCACCTGCCACCTTAGTCAGTTTTTCGTCGTGACTGGGACGGGCCGGGTACACAGGTGTCCAGGACTTCCATCTGCTTGCGCTTCTTCTTGATCTCTTCTGCAGTGCCATCTAAAAGGCATCCCCCACCGTGCCATATGTGATCCTCAGGGACGCGACACACTCCCAGCCCTGGCATACAGGAGAAGTGAGGGAAGGGGCAGCCGTCGCTGTTGTGAGTCATCATTCGGTCGTGGAAGCGGCAATGCTTCAGTTCTCTACGCGGCGTAGAGTCATTTGGAAAATCGAATCTCTGAAGACCTCCGGAATCGAGTCCCAAGCGATCAAGTCCGTGTGGGTGAAGAGTAAGGTGCGCTCGTGGTTCCATATCCCGATCTCTCTGCTGAGGACCCCCGGGATTACCGTCCCTCTGGTCGAGCCAATACTCGGTGGTTCCATAGGTGGGGAACGCTTGAATGGCTTCGTCCTTCGTGCCAACTGGGGTCGTTTGGGTGCCAACGCTACGGGTTTGAGGGGGCGGATCCGGGACCCAACCGTCTGTCTGCGCCGCCACGACAGCGGGGATCGTGGGAGCGCGAAGGAGGTTAATCTGCAGCCTGCCTTCGTCGTCTTCTTCAAACCATTCTTCTTCAGGGGTCTCTGGTCTAGCGAAGTCACCCAGCCTTTGGGCAACCATGGTGCTACGGCCGTCAGTGAAGATGCGGGTGCGTTTCTGAGCTCCGGGGTGGTCCCTCCTCCACTTGAAGTCGAAAAGGCAGTGAAGACACTGTCGGGTATCCTCGTAGTACTTATAGGGATTGTAAGGCCACTCGTAATTGTTTTCGCGCCCACTGGCCAGTCATACGGGATCCCCAGGCACACAAGACGAACTTGACGGTAGTCAACTATGAAGGAGCCGGGGGAGGTACGATGCTCTCGTTTGGGATCGAAGAAGTCTGCGTCTGCCTGAGAAGCTCGGAAAATTTGTGGGAGGGTGAGTTCAAGGTTTGCGGACTGAATTTCCTCCCAAGTATAAGGGAGCGAGGTGACTGGGGCGTTAGTAATGGGAAGCGCAGATGGCCTCCCGACAGAAGTGTTTGTGCTGGCTATGATGGGCGTAGGTGATGTGGATCTGTCGTTTGAGGAAGAACTCGCGGAAGTGAGGGGTAACGAAGGGGGGTTCGTTAGGCTCTTGGAAGAGGGAGCGAAGCTGCATTGTCTGCCGTCCATCCTCCCCCGTCTTATTATAATCCTCCTTGTCTTTGTTGGGTTTTGTTTGTGAAATTCTTCCACCAGGTCGTCCGCGTGTACTTGGTCAGCTGGTTCCCAGGTGTTGTGGGCGTGGGGTACCCTTCCCACTTCAGGAAGTACTCGAGGCGCCCCTTGCCACCCCTTTTTCGCCTGGAGTCCAACACCTGTTCGACTTCGTATTCTTCCTCACCTTCTATTACGTCTGGGGCTGGTTTCGAGAAGGCCTGCCCATTTTCTTCCGTCTCCTTATATGGTGATAGAAGGGACGCGTGGAAGACAGGGTGGACACGTTTCTGACGCCACTGATCCGGAAGTTTCAGTTTGAAAACCACCGGGTTGATCACCTGGACCACGGGGAATGGGCCGTATCTTTTTGGAGCTAACTTGGCGAAGGGATGCGACGTTTTGAGGTTCTTCCCATCTAGCCAAACTTGGTCTCCTTCCTTGAAAGGTTCATACGCTCGTCTGCCCTTCTTTCGCCCATTCCGCTTTTGGAGGAGATCTTGCGCCCTTTGGATCGCTTGACGCGCTTGGTTACGTTTTTCCATCAGATAGTCTTTGCGCCGTTCTATCGCTGGCATCTTCCCTTTTTATCGGTTTGCCATACCGCGGGCGTGTGCCCCATGAGTAAATCGAACGGGGTTTGTTTTGTTGTCTCATTGATCCACGAATTGTGGACGAACTGGGCTAGAGGCAACCAGCTAACCCAGTCATTCTGTTGGAAGTTCCATAGACGCGCAAGTATTGTTCTAGCCATTGGTTCGTTCGCTCCGATTGGCCATCTGTCTGGGGGTGGTATGCCGTGCTGATGTTCTGGTCGATCCCCAATTGTTCGCATAGGGCCCTTGTCCATTTTGACGCGAAGCGCGGGTCGCGGTCCGAAATTACCCGCCTCGGAGGGCCGTAGTGGGGGAACACTTCTTTGGCGTAACACCTCGCGATCCCTCGCTGTCAATGGTTTTGTTACAGGGGATAAAGAACGCAGCCTTGCTACAATCGTGGTCGGTGATGGTTAGAATGCTATCGTAGCCTTGCGACTCTGGGAGGTCTGTGATCAGATCTAGGGCGATCGTCGAATATGGGCGTAGCTTTGTTTCGGGGGATGGGCACCAGGGGGACTTTAGGCCTGGTTGTGCCGCTCTTGGTGCTTTGCAAGTTGCACACCCTTGCACATATTTGGTGACGAATGTTCTCATCGTGGGCCACCAGTAGTCTTTAGCGATCATGGACCAAGTCTCATGATCCCTGGGTGCCCTGCTGTCTTGTGATCGTGGTACATTTGTAGGATGCTTCGATGCACTGTGGGGTCTTCGGGAACCGCCAGTCGGTCGTGGTGATACCACTTGGTCCCAAAGCGTGTCTGGTGTTTCCGCACCCCTTCCGTTTTTGTCCACTCTTCTAACTGTTGTTGGTGCTTCTCTTGAGCGCACTCCACTTCCTGTTCCAGTGATTGCTCTTCTGTAAAGAGGCGTACGAAGAGTTCCGAGGGCAAGACTAACACGTCTTCATGGTCATTCTCTCCCTTGGTCACATCCTGGTCGTCGTGACAGTGGTCGGCCTTGTTAGTCTCCCCTGGTCGATGCACGATTTTCATGTTATACTCCGCCATTTTGGGGATATAACGCGCCACCCGTCGACTGATCTTATGCGCCTCCCGGTAGTGGAGAATTGGCAGGTCACTGACGACGGTGATGACGTGTGGGGAGCTCAATAGAAGGTGTCGCCAGTGTTCTAGACCTCGGATCATTGCCAATAGTTCTCGATCGTGGATATCATAGTTTCTTTTCCCTTGGTTGAACGTTCGCGAG
>WTXI01000478.1:0-22620 GCA_022376515.1 Lactifluus volemus
GGAGAACATCGGCGCTATTGATGATATTGCCCTTGTAGAAATGCCATCCGGCCACTTGAAACTGAATTATTATTGCCACCTAAATCCATGAAACAGCGTAGTCGGAGCAGCTCCCTAGTGAAAAATATCGCAATTTCTGCGTCTCTTTTGTCTTTGCAGGCCTGGGCAAGCAAATGTCTCGTGGTCTCTAACATGCGTCAATTAGTGGAGATGAGCCCGTGCTCGGTATATGCCCGCACTCGCTATGGGTAAAAAGCATGTCCTTATTGCAGAAGGAAAGACGATATCATACAGCCGTCCTCACTTCAGTAGCACATGGTCAGGGTTGCGCTGGTGGCTGTCTGAACGTCCTTTCTATCAAGGATAACCGTGCGACAGCTGTGCTTGGCTCTCCCATCTCCGGAACTACCAACGACATTGCACTTTTCCAATCAGCACCATGGCGGGAGATATGGGGTAAGATGATCCGGTTCAGGTCTATATATGAGACGGAAGCCCCAGGGATTTGTGAGGCTAAGAGGTAATATCGCAACTGCGAGTTAGGAACGCCTATTTCCTCGACTGTTGGCAAAAAAGCTTTACAGAGAGCGTGACCTCGGAACTCAAACCTTGCATCCTCCTCAATGAGCAGAAGTGTGGGTGTTGCTCCGCTCTTCGCGAGCAGGTAGCATACCTTTAATAAAATATAAGAAAGACTAAGCGCAAGGATCTGAGACTCCCGTATAGGATTCAGAAACCTCACCCTAGGACCTCAAGTAACGAGTTCAAGGTTCTCGCGCACCCTTGCCAGGGCCGGAAAATTAATGATTAATCTAATCTAATCTATATGATATCAGAGTCGCCACATCTATGATGTATTAAAGCTTCTTTGCCTTTGCCTTTGCCTTTGAACGTACTCTGACGAGTACGGGCGAGTCCGAGGAAAGCAAAAGGGGGAGTCGACGAGCGGTCGGAGAGACGTGCGCGGGAATGGTTTTCGAATCGGGAAGGAGCGTGTGTCGGACGCGTTGGGTATTCGAACGCGTGGTCGAAGTCGGCGCGGTAACGATCGGAGCAGATGAGAATGAGAGACGAGACGGTGACGAAGTGCGATGAGAGAGTTAAACGAGAGGTTTCGAGACAAACTTAGTGATCCGAAGAGAAAGTGTGTATTTGGATGCCCTTCTAGGCCAATGGGCAAGGCCTTTATATATGTTTTTCTTGTAAGTAGCTCAACGAAAAGGGGAAAGTCTTTTGAGGGTAATGCTAGATGACACTGCCCCCTAGGACATGCTAAAGTAGGGTGAAACGAATGATACTCGAAAGAAAAAGGGGAATGTAAGAGTCGAGCCGAGGAGGCGCTGCACCGGCAACGCTCCGAATGGCTTGCCCTTGCGCGCGACGTCGCTCGATGGTCCGAAAACAGGGGATAAGAGGTGGTGGGAGAGTAGTAGCACGCTGATAAGCGGCGTCTCGTAGCACCGGTATAATAGAAAAAGTCTGTAAAAGAGGCTAAGAAGATCCAAGTAAACTAGAAGTGAGCACTGCCAGAAACTGATATGAAGGTCCCAACAGCGGAAGATACTCAATATATACAAGTCCATTCACTTTAAAAGGCTGTCCGACGGGTGTCTTCAGCTGAGAACGCGTCGGAGTCGGTGATCGCGGTGATGTTGATTTTGCGGAGAGGCGCAGCGGCGGGTTGACGGAATCGAAACGTCCGAATCGGGTCGATGTTTAGGGCAGGCACGAGGACGAGTTTGGATGTGAAATCGGCGAATTCGAAGGTGCAGGTAAGGTCCACCTTACACCTTGCTTCACCCTAGTGTGAAGAATTCCACCACATTCCCTCTTGTCTTTGCTCTTTGGGTCTTACCTGTTGTGTGCTTATCTTCTGCAGCTGTATGGTGATGACCTTGAGGATGCCCAGCCAAATGTCTTGTAGATACTGAAAAGCAACAACCAGGTTGCCTTTGATTCCTTTATCTGGCATGAATCTGAGTCACTAAATGACAACTACATCAACCTATTTCAGTTTACTGTCAGTGGCAAGCACAAGATCAGCAAAAGGTTTATTCAATGGCAAGAGAGAGCCATTGAATAAACCCTTTGCTGATCTTGTGCTTGCTACTGACAGTAAATTGAAATAGGATGATGTGGTTGTCGTTCAGTGACTCAGATTCATGCCAGAATCAGCCAGATAGAGGAATAAAAGGCAACCTGGTTGTTGCTTTTCAGTATGTACAAGACATTTGGCTGTATTACTCTGAAAGACTAGAGTTTCACTTCCAACACCATCAAGTTTATACCTGACATTTAGGCTGACAATGTAAGACTCTGGAAGGCGGACATTCACTCCTCCCAATCGAAGCAAGGCCAAAAGTCGACAACTGCAATACAGTACGAGACGGTTGTTCTCGGCAAGCATGACCCAAGACAGCCAAATGGCCTTAACCATATACATCTTCCCTTGGAACCTGAAAAGTACTCCTCCATACCTCCCAAACGAGAAAATGGACATACATTGATGATGAGTGAGAGGTATAACTGACTCTGGATATTTGTGAACTATATTCTGCCGTGGCGCCCTGGAGAAATAGAATAGACGCACAAACTTGACATTACGTTTTAAAAAACGGCACCTCTGTATCGTGCCCCCTAAAATAATAGATACGTCACCAAGCCCGATTCGTCGCAAACGGGTGCTCAGCTAGTTCAAATTCAAGATAACACGCGGAGGTATTCCATCATCGGGTGAAAGTTGATAACAAGTAAGGCGCCGTCTTCGTTGAGAATGGCAAGTCGATCGTGGCTGATGCTGCACTGCGTCTTGACCCCCCACTTCGAGCAGTATTCCTCGGGGATGCAGCACAAGCGCTCGCCCATGTTATCGAGTACCCAATTCCCGAACGACTGTTTCTTCTGGGGAACTTCGAGGTGTGCGACGGTTCGATCGGTCTTCGTTTGTACAGGTGTGACGGTGTCCGCATTCCACACCGAATACCACGGCGGTTGGTTCCATAAGCGGCTAGTGATTTCCAGGAGGCACGACCCTCCCGTCTCCGTGAAACTGGCGTAAGCCGTGGCCATCTTGAACGGATCGCGACGGCGAAGCTCGTGCCTGCTACCCTCAGCCGTCTCCAAGTCTACCTTCCACAACTCTGTCGTTCTGACCACGACCAACTCCTCGCCTTTCCAACAGCGCGCCGCCAAAGGTCTCGTCTTTCCGGGCAGTTGCTTCCACCGCAACGAACCAGATTCAAGGTCGCAGGCACAGATATACGACACATTGGAAACGAAGAAGACTATTGCTATGTGCTTATTCGTCGCCGAAAACTCCATGGTGCAGATGTCCCAGTCAGTGAAGGTTTCATGAAGTTCGATTGGCCATGTCGTGGTGGAACGTCTTTTCGACTTCAGATCGGCCACCTCCAGGAGACCATGGCCAGTCTTTCCTTTATAAAAGCTCAGAGTCGCGAGCTTGCTCTCATCGGATGACACTGCTAGGTGTTCAATGTTGTGATCTCCAAGCTGTACCACGTCCTCGGAGGTGCCTTCATCGCGCACTCGGGATAATAATTGCCGCTTCCCCGCCTTCACGATATAGCAGTTACTGGTTAAAATCACTCCTGCGGCCTTGACACTGGGGGTGTGGCCTAATCGTCCACGAGGGGGATGGATCAGGTCCCAGACATGAACCACTTCTTCATCGCAGAAGGCAAACAGGCGACAATCGGGTGAGATTACAGGGAAACGGTCGAGTCCTGTGCTGTCGATGCTCAGCAAATTACTCCTTTCCAATAAACGATATGGTGCAATGCTCCATCGTCGGAGTACATCGTCGCAGACAACCGTCAACACGGATGCGTCGAGGGAAAGGGCGTAAACTGGATTTGAGAGAGAAGTGGAGGCAAGGACCTTCTTTTCTCTTCGATCATCCGCAGTTAACAAGTAGATTCTGTGGTTGGCAGGGGCGCTAGAGTGCGAAGAGATTGCGCATGCCCACGCTGCCGCTGAGGTACCGGCGAACGAGAGGCGGACTTCCCAACTATCATTCGCAACATCGTGCGCCTCTGCTAACCACCTTGTGGACAGCCTGAATGTTTCTCTCACACCGTCAGGGGTGTTCGAGTGGTCGTATGGGCCAATCTTCAACTCCCTTTGTGAGACAGATGCTAACAAATCCGAAGCCGTGGCCATGCAATGCACGGCAGATGAGTGAGAATGAGGATGGATGTTGCTATCAGGTTCCCAGGACGAGTTGCGCAGCCTCCATAACTGAATTCGTCCATCGCGACATCCCACCAACAGGACATTGACGTCTTGATTGAAGGTAGCGCACGTGACCTGCATGGGCAGTGGCGACGATGGCAGCCTGTCCCCACTGTATGGAAATGATAGTTGGGTCTCCTTGGGTATGCGGGAATCAACAGTCTTGAGCAAGAGGCCGGAAGTGATGGATGCCAAGTATGCTGGTTGGCACGCCAGCGCAATGGGCATCTCACCATTGACCTCAGATCCACGGGCCCCAAACCTGTACTTCTCGAGCTGAACGCCGGTAAGTGGTGAAGCCGTGATAAGATGCATGGGTGTGGCAAGGACGAGACGGGGCTCGGAAGAGTCGGCCGAAAAAGCGAGACGTCGGGGGGTGCTATGATTACCGCCTAAGTTACGAATTGTACACAGTTCTTCAGGCCACGCTTCGTGGAAGCCGAGTGTGACGCAGGGAATGTTCTGATATCGTGCTGAGTACACGCGGTACAATGCTGTGCCCTGTGGCGTGAAGGGTAATGCGGAAAAATATGTGTGTAATGCGCTATTGTTGAGAATATTCCCGAATTGACCGACAAACCGTATGGCGTCTTGGAGGATCTCAACAGAAGACGTGAACGGATTTTGCTTGCAGAAAACACAGATAATGGCGTAAGGAGAGTGTTTAAAAAGACAGGGAAAATGCTACACATACCTGGTCAAGGTCTGCCAAAGTGTGCTGCAATAACTCCAGGGCAGCGTCCAAGAGCTTCAACAGACTCATCACCTCCAGCCACTCCAACAACTTCTCCATGAGAAACGCCTCCAGCATGTGTAGGTTGCCACTGTCGCCGGATATATGCACGAATGCATAAGTGCAGGCATATCGAAGTCCGGTAGTAATGTGCCGAGAAATCATCTCGGGTGTCACGTCTTTGTTTGTCAGCGAGGGATTGCGCAATCCGCATATATCCCTCCTCAAGTTCGTCTCCATCAAAGAGAAACAGTGCGAGCCAAGCTGGACCGAGGCGTGGTGCAAGTCGATGAACCAAGTCGAAGTACACCGCTCTCGCGAAGTCACAAAGTCACAAAAGGAGGAGTGCGCGGTTCGCACGGTGATGGCCCCGCCGCGGGTGCGACGCAGGACGAGGACGGACCCGAGATTCTCGACTAGTGAGCGGATCGCACCGTCAACGTTGGCGTCACCATCATTACCACCTGGTTCGAGGAGCTCGCAGATCGTAGATACAGTTAATGGCTGCTTGGCCGCCATGACCGTACCGAGGACCCGACGATATAGCGACGCGAGATCCTTATCATCTGCGACGGCCGGAAGCGCAATTTTGAGAGCTTCTGTGTACAGCGCGTCTAGATTACCTTCTGGCGTGGCCCGCATCTCCACGCTCGAAATGCGCGCGATAATTTCGCGCGGTCTGGGCCGGTTGACGAGGAGCCATGATGAAAGCTGCGCGCACTGGAAGAGACCGGAAGCCTTGGAAGCGAGCGCGGCGGCGTCCTTTTCGATCTGCGACGCGGTCCAGGTGTTCTCCAGCCCCGCTACTTTGCAAATCGTCTGCAGCTCGTGTTGTAGGAATCGCTCGACGTCGCCATCGTCCTTGTCAGCACCCACGGCCAAAGAAATCTTCTTCAGTGGTTGGAGGGTCTCAATAACGCCCCGCAGGTCGTCCTGCGCGCGACTGGAGAGGAAGACTTTGACGATGGAGGGAAGATGCGGAAGGCCTGAGCGTATTGCAGCCAGGAAGGAGGGACGAATGTCATCAGGGCATTCGTCCACCCCATCGATAACGAGCACGATCGTCGACGAAGGACAGATGGATGCAAACTCCTGCAGGGGTGTCACGATCAGAGCCATGAATTGTTCCTCAATAGTCGAGTTGCCATTGTTGGATCGTTCCAGCGCCTGGACGATGAGTTCACGAAGACCGGAGACGAATGAGAGGCCGTAAGCGAGGAGAGTGACGGCCGACAGGGCCAGAGGTGCGTCATCGTGTCGGAAAAAGAAGCAACTGTAAGGCCGCCGCTTGGCGTGCAACATCGCCACGAGCTCATGACTGATGGAACTCTTTCCTGAACCCGCGACGCCGTTCAGCCAGCATAGCCTGGGCTCGTCGGAGCTACGAACCCATGCCCAAATGCGAGCAATGTACCGCTTTCTGGTACCGGAAAGGCATCGTCGGTCAGAACGCCAACCGCCCGTGTCCAGACCTTCGGTGATCCGCGTTCGTACGGCCTCGTCGCCTAACGTAAATACGCCGCTTCATCCAGCGCGCTCTGTGGCGTGGAATAAGAAGAAGTTCACTCACGGAGGTATTTGGCATCCATCCCAGTTGAAAGCGGGGTCCCAAGCTTTTTGGGGACGAACCACGTCAAATACTGTGGACCGATGATCATCGGGGGACTTACCATGAATTTATGGATGCACTCGTCAACCTCGATATTCAAATCCTGGATAAGAGAAGCGTCAGAAACGCAATTGATGGCCCTTCTGAAAGCACTATCTTGCGCGAGATCGGAAAGCTTGCGAGGAACGCCAGAGAGTGAACTGCCGAGGCAGGGTTCAGTACAACATGGGAATGAGAGCCATCAATTCATCTACTACCCTACCTTTCCAGGGCATCCACACGCATCCTAGTACCTTTGTCTGTGTCAAAGTCATCACGATCCTTGAGTTCGGTATGTATGACATCGATCAGTTTGGTGACCTTGATGCCGATATCATAACAAGCTTGCTTGTTGTGCTTGGTACCCTATGATAGTAACTGAATCAGATCGAGTCAGAGTAATACTAGACCGAATTTGACCTCAATGATATCCATGATACTCTTCACCGTGGTGACGATGCCTTCAAGCCCGGGCACCAGCGAAATCTCGACCGCGTTCACCAATGTCTCTATGGATATCTTCAGGCCACCATACACCTCACTTCGCCGGCTTTGCGAGGAAAGTTCAGACGACATTCAAAAGGATAGCTGGACGTAATGATATGAGCCGGAGTGTGTAAGTGCATGTGAGCCCGTGAGCCCAACCTCAATAGATTCTGTGGAGTGATTGTCTTCGGTAAGCGGTACGCGCTATTCACCATGTGTACTGTTGGATGCATGCTACATGACGTGAATATTCTAAATACAATTTAGTCCGTATACTAATACTAATGGATGCATGGGCAAGTATGCGGAATAATAACTGTACAGTTGCAGTATGATAAGTCTATGCCTAATACTGTACGTAATTTCATTAGAGCTCTGCTTGCGGCATCAATCAGGTTTCGTCGCACTCTCTTCTTGACTTCCTGAGCATTTTTGGCACATTCTTGTCTATGCATAATACATAATTTCTCTCTCAAAGAGAAATAAATAAATAGGGAATAAATAATGGGTCCCCCAGGTTTACACGGAGAACACAGGGCGACCCAAAACCTTCTTGACCCATCTAGAGAATATCTTCGAGTTGACTTGACGCTCACAAGTACGACGAACGCCTTCTCCGCATGGTCTTGCACAACTAAATCCTTCAACCCATGAGACAAGTGGAGCACAGCCATCGAGGGCATCAAGAACTTGTTGACGTCGTGAGCTGGCTGATGAGAGTGAATCAGGTGCGACTCGGAATGCGAAATGAGGGAGAGGATCGTCAGCAGTGGTGTATCGCTCCCCGGAATACATGACAGGTTCTTCGAAGTGCACGCCAATAACAAGAGTGGAGACGAGACGCGGCACCCATGGAGGTGTAAGCGATCGCGAGGCAACACTTTCCCAATTACTGCGAAACATGTTAGCAATGTGAACGGTAACTGCGTGAAAATGCGTACATGGTTTCAAAAAAGGGATGACTTTTGATCTCTGTAATATTGGAAAGACGGGTATCAGGGCTTTTTCTGAGCAACTGGAATAAATCAGAGACCATAACGAATGCACAGCAGTGCAGACCTACTTTGCTTACAAGATCGGCGGCGTCACCAGTCATGCATGGACTTTCAAACATGATAGGCTCGTCGCACATGACATGCTGAACGTAATGACTTTGCCAGGAAGGGTCGTCAAACGGGACAGTATTGCTTTGAAACGCTCTCTGAGGGTTGCGTGAGAAATGAAATAAGGGAGAAAATAACCACTCTCACCCAATCACTCAACATTTCGTACAGAATAACGCCGAATGCCCAGAGATCCGCCTCGAAACTGTAATAGTTTCCGCATAGAACCTCAGGGGAACAGAATTCTGGCGTGCCCGCACAACCTCGCGTAGAGCGCGCATACGGCGCGGAGTCGGATTGGAACTCCCACGCGATACCAAAATCCCCAAGCACAATATGTCCATCCGTGTCGATAAAGATGTTCTCTGGCTTAATATCTCGGTGGATTATGTTATGAGCGTGGACGTGTTCGATGGCAAGGAGCTAAGGGACTGATTTAGGGCATTAAGTTATTGAAAACAACGTGGACATACGAGCTCCGCCATGTAAAATCGTACTGCCTCCACGTCGAGTGTCATCGAAGTCTGTAGCGTCTGCAGATCACCTCCAGGAAGATATTCCTACTTGGTGTTTAGCTGAGCAATAGGGGTGACAAATAACGCGCGTACGGTTACAAGATAAAAGTTTTCTGTGTCATGAAAGCACGCGTGAAGGGGGAGAATAAAGTCGCTCCCATTCAGTCCTGAGAGAATAGCTTGCTCATTGGTGACCGTGCTGGAGGAAACTTTTGCGCCACTCGCGTTGTATTTTTCAATAGCTTTGAGAGCATACAAGTGCGATGTATGCCTCTCTCGCACGAGGTAAACAGTCGCATTTGCTCCTGTACCCAAAGTACGCAGAACGTCATAATCATCGAGACATGGGATGGTGTTAGTGATAACAGTGCGCTGAAAACAAAAAGCAGCGTGAGCAAAAAAAGTCTTTAAACCAGACAGGGGTCTTGTAACGTACCTCTGTCTCTGTCGGGCGCGCCTTGGAATGAAGAAGTGAATAAAATTTTGTATTTAGCATCAAGGTAGTAGTGGTTAATGAAAGAAATGAAAATACCGCAAGGGCACGATTCTTATAGACGAAGGAGGGACAGGGGCAATTTACTGAAGGTGCATTGACTAGAATGTAATGAGGTCATCATGCAAGTTTCATTCTTTATGGAGCAGAAGTAATGTTCAGAAGCAAATGTTCTTTCCGCCGCCGCCGGCCCGCCGAAGCCGTGTGTGCGATCACGTGCGACAGATAAGATACTTATGTAATGCCACTGACAATAATCGTAAACGAATGACCTCCTCAGACACCCTCCCTGGTTTTCGCAACGTTTTCTATGATGCCCTGAAAAGGTATCACGATAAGACGAAAAACGACCTATTTTCGCATCCACTCACCGCAGATCTCCAGAACTGCAAACGTCCAGGCGATATTCTGGCCGTCTTTGACAAGAACTACAACATTCGAGGGTTCATTCAGTCTCAGAAGGGCGACCAGACGTCTGCACAGTGGCTCGACGCCACGTTGACAGTCCTTGCTTCGTTTTCCGATGTAATTGGTTCGAGTTTTGGACTGGTAAGTCGTCAAATGCTTACTTGTGAATCATCATCCCTCAAATGCTTGTTTTGCAGGTGTTCTCACCCGGGAAACTCATTTTCGCTGGAATTGGTATCCTTCTCATGGTTAGTATTGTCCTCTCTTCGTACTTACGCTCTGATACCATTGTCTATTAGACAGCCAGGGAAGTTGGTGCAAGTGACGATGCGCTCCCCGACATCTTTGGGCGAATAGAGAAGTTCTTCAAACGGCTTGAGATTTATACTCAAGTGCCACCAACTGGTGAAATGAAGGAATTGATCATACAAATAATGGTCGAGGTTCTCGAAATACTTGCTGTCACGACGAAGTGGATTAGGTGGAAATTCTCGAGTGAGTTAATTGGTCGTTGCAAACCATACGGCGGTTGACCGATCTACACTCAGAAAAATTCCTGAAGAAGCTAGTGGGAAGAATAGATATCGAAAATGTGACGACGAAGCTGGACAAACTAACTCAAGAGGAGGCTCTGATGGCACACACGAGATCTCTGGAGCTTCTACTGAGCGTCGAAAGCAAAGTAGACATAGTTATCGATGGTGAGCAACATAGTCCAACTATTTTTTACCTTTCTCTTCAACATTCGTACTTCAGGTGGAACTCAAGCGAGAGTAGCGATACAACGGATCGAGAACGACCTAGGTGGTTTGAACCGTTCGTGACCTTCTAACTCAAGGAACTGGTCAGCAAGACTTAAAAAATAACAGGTGGCCAGTCGCACAAGGACTTTCGAAATTGGCTATCCCCTCCAGACCCATCCATAAATTTTAATACCGCCCGCAAAGCTTATCACGAAGGAACAGCCGCGTGGTTCATTCAAGGGAGCACATTTAAGCGTTGGAAATCCGAAGGCTCAGAGTCCATGTTATGGATTCATGGAAAATGTATATATCTTCTTACAGCACCTTGGTTCTTGCTGAGCCCTCCCTCCTGTCTTGATAGCAGGCTCTGGTAAAAGCATACTCAGGTGAGTTTGTTGCCGAACTTGCTGTGTGCAGTGAAATCTTATAGTTTTGACAAGCTCGACAATCATCGAAGATATACAAACTATCTGCGACGCCGGTGCATCATACCTAGTTTATTTCTTTTTCGACTTCAAGGACGTTGCAAAGCAGGATAACCGTGCTTTACTTTCTTCCCTGCTCATCCAACTCTCTTCTCAATCTGATTCATGCTTCAAAATGCTCTTTGATATCTACTCAAAACACGAGAATGGCTCGAAGCAACCCAATGAAGGCGCACTTTTACAATGTCTGAAAGACATGCTTATGAATTCGGGCCATGTCCCGGTGTATCTTATCATCGACGCTATCGACGAATGCCCAAATACTTCAAAGGTGCCGGGTGCCCCACGCTCGCGTCGAGAAGTGTTGGAGACTGTGAAGGAACTTGTCGAGTTGCACCTTCCAACCTTGCATGTTTGCATAACTAGTCGCCTTGAGGTCGACATCCGGAATTCTGTCGAATCATTGGCTCGTCTAACCATTTCTTTGCATGACCAAGACGGGCAGAAGGAAGACATCGCCACGTACGTCCGCTCGATCGTTTACTCGGGAGATGAGCAGGTGATGAATAAATGGAGCGGGGAGCTTAAAGATCGGGTTATTGAGGAACTATCCAGCAAAGCGGACGGCATGTAAGTGCGTCACTTTTAGTTTATCGTGCATCTCACATTTTCCTGGGGCCCAGGTTTCGCTGGGTTGTGTGTCAGCTGGATGCACTGCGAGAATGTCTCGCGCGCAATGTTCCACGAGTTCTCAACAAGTTGCCCAAATCCCTCGACGAAACGTATCAACGCGTGTTACGAGGGATCAACGAAGCAAACCGAGATGACGTTTATCGTCTGCTGCAATGCCTCGTGGTGTGTATGCGGCCACTTAGTGTCGAGGAACTTGCAGAAGTCCTCGCGGTTGACTTTGGTATTGATGGAGACAATCCAAAGTTGAATCCGGACTGGCGTTGGGAGGATCAAGGACAAGCGCTTCAGGCGGCATGCTCTAGTTTGATCACCATTGTCGATACCTACAGTTCACGGGTTGTGCAATTCTCGCACTTCTCCGTAAAAGAGTTTCTAACCTCACCTCGTCTTGCGGATTCAAGTGGAGATGTCTCGTGCTATCATATTTCCCTCGAACCTGCCCACGCGACCCTCGCACAAGCTTGTATAGGTGTGCTGCTACGATTGGATGGTGGCGCCCTCAAGGAGAGCACCAGGAAGAGTTTTCCTATGGCCCGATATGCCGCCAAACATTGGGTCGACCACACTCAATTCGGGAGCGTATCGTCACGCACACGGAAAGGGACAGAAGAACTTTTTAACCTGGACAACCCACACTTTGAAGCATGGGTCAGATTGTATGATTTGGACACTTGGCCCCTCGATGAATCCTTCAACAGCATCTTTGTAGATCTGCCGACAACGGATGCAACTCCTCTATACTACGCCACTCTCTGCGGGTTCCATGACCTCGCAAAATACCTCATTACCAAGTACCCCCAACACGTGAACATCTTTGGTGGTAAACATGGCACTCCACTGGTAGCAGCACTGGCGCGGGGCGACTTCCAGATGGCAGAGCTACTTCATCACCACGGCGGCGACGTGGACGCTCGGGGCTGGGGCGATATCACCCCACTGCTTTGTGCGTCATATGCCGGGTATCCTGAAATCGTGCAGTGGCTACTCGACCATGGAGCAGACGCGAATGCCGAGGCCTGCGGTTGGACACCACTTCATGGAGCAACATTTTGCGGACAACTCGAGGTGGCGCGGTTACTACTCCATCACAATGCGAGCATCAAGGCTCAGCATTCCAGCGGCTTGACTCCATTACACCTCGCGTCGCTATCTGGTCATGACGATGTCGTCCGATTATTGCTTGACCGCGGCGTAGATGTGAATACACGGGATAATGACCATTCGACGCCGTTACATCTGGCCTCGGGCAAGGACGAGAATCGGCCTATGTTCCCTTTCTTCACGAGAGTTGCGAGGCCGTCACTTGAGGTTACGCGCTTGCTACTCGAACACGGTGCGGATATAGAGGCAGAGGACAGGTGGGGTAGGACCGCACTCCACATAGCGTCATTGAATGGACATCACGATATCACGAAACTATTATCAGAGTACTAGTACTATAGCACGGTCCCAATTGATACCAAACCGACCTTATAGCATTTACAGGTCTAGTCTACCCATATGTAAACGTCTTGGTCTTTTTCTGTCGGTTGTGCGTGACAATATACGAGTAGCTGCCTAAAAGAGTTCACCAACAAAACCCATGCGGAAGATTTGTGCCAACGTCTTGTCTCAGATCGAAAATCAACACACCGTGACATTGCCCAGAAATAAGATATCTGCGCTTAAGTCACGGTCGACACGTGTCAGTGACCACTCGCGCGACATGTCGGCCGTGGCGTTCGCTGTTACAATACTCCACTTTTTTTTATATCTGCTTCATTGGTTCGAGGCGCCTTGGAGCGTATCACTGACAAATACCAATATTGCGCGCCTATCTCCCATATGTAAGAGGCTACACGCTTGTCCACGAGGCAGTGCCCCGGGCCCTTGCTGGTCGAACCTATCCCCTTCTTACCCATAGATACCCCAAAACACACACTATTACTTCCCCACTGGTTCCATGTCTCAGAATACCCTCTCCACTTCGTCAACCTCCTCTCCTACTAGTAGTTTTCACACCATTTTCTGCGATGCCTTGAACAGATATCGCGATAAGACAAAGAGCGACCTTTTCACACATCCACTCACCGCCGATCTGCAAAACTGCAGCCTTCCGAGCGAATTTCTTGCCGTCCTTCATAGGAAATACAATATTCAAGGGTTCATTCAGTCCCGAAGGGACAACCAGACTTCTACGCAATGGCTCAGCGCCACATTTACCGTCCTTGCTTCGTTTTCCACTGCCATTGGTGAGGTAGTTGGGCTGGTAAGTCGCCAGAAATTGAGTTGCGAATCATCATTCCTCAAATACTATACTTGATTTGCAGGTCTTCTCCCCCGGGAAAGTTATATTCGCTGGGATTGGTGTATTCCTCATAGTCGGTAGTTTCCTCCGATCGTGCCAACTTTCTTGACACCAAGATCTATTAGGCAGCTAGGGATGTTGGTGCGAACAACGATGCGCTCGTCGATATTCTCGCGCGTATAGAAAGCTCCTTCGAACGGCTTGAGATTTATACTCAAGTTCCGCCAACTGATGCGATGAAAGAATTGATCGTGCGAATAATGGTTGAGGTTCTCGAAGTCCTTGCTGTCGCAACCAAGTGGATTAAGCAGAAATTCCCGAGTGAGTTAGTCGTTGCAAATACACCGACGTTGACCGATCTACCTTCAGAAAAATTTCTAAAGAAACTAGTGGGAAGAACGGATATCGAAGATGCGATGACAAAGCTGGACAGGCTGACCCAAGAGGAGGCTCTGATGGCGAGTGCCGCATCGCTGGAGATTCAACGAGGCGTTGACAAGAAAGCCGACGCGGTCATACATGGTGCGCACTGATAACGCGTGACCGTCTGTTCTCCATCGTTATCCTGACATTTATTCTTTCAGGTGTAAATCAAGCGAGAGTAGCGATACAACATATCGAGAACGGCCTAGATGGCTTAAATCGTTCGTGATCATTCAACTCGAGCGGTATCGCTTGCGAGACTCAAAATCCAACAGGTGGCCAGTTGCGCAAGGATTTTCAAAAGTGGTTATCTCCTCCAGATCCATCCATCAATTTCAACACCGCCCGAAAAGTTTACCACAAAGGGACAGCCGAGTGGTTCATTCAAGGGAACCCATTCAGGCGTTGGAAGTCCGAAGGCTCCGAGTCCATGTTATGGATTCATGGAAAACGTATAGTATTTCTTTTTGCTCTTCCAGCACCTTGGTTCTTGCTGATACCTCCCTCCTGTCTTGATAGCGGGCTCCGGTAAAAGCATACTCAGGTACGTTTGCTGCCCAAATCTCCATGCCCAGTGGAACTCATCCTTTTGGTAAGCTCAGCGATTATCGAAGATTTAAAAACTATCTCCGTCTCCACCACATCCTACCTGCTTTATTTCTTCTTCGACTTCAAGGATGTTGCAAAACAGGATAACCGATCTTTGCTTTCCTCCCTGCTCATCCAACTCTCCTCTCAATCTGATCCCTGCTTCAAAATTCTCCTTGGCGTCTACTCAAAACACGATGATGGCTCAAACCAACCCACTGAAAGCGCACTGTTACAATGCCTGAAAGACATGCTCACGAATTTGGGTCAAACCCCAGTCTATCTTATCATCGATGGTGTTGATGAATGCCCGAATACTTCAAAGGTCCTGGGTGCCCGACCCTCGCGTCGAGAGGTGTTGGCGACTGTAAAAGAGCTCGTCAGGCTACACCTTCCAAACCTGCATGTTTGTATAACTAGTCGCCCTGAGGCCGACATCCAATATGCCGTCAAACAATTGGCTCGTCTGGTTGTATCTCTGCATGAGCAGGATGGACAGAAGGAGGACATTGCTATGTATGTCCGCTCGGTCGTTTATTCGGATGACGAGGAAGCGATGGATAAGTGGGGTAGGAGGCTTAAAGAACGTGTTATTGATGAACTATCCAGCAAAGCGGATGGCATGTAAGGGTATTGCTTTCAGTTATGACTCGTGCTCACATTCTTACCCAGGTTCCGCTGGGTTGTGTGTCAATTGGATGCGCTGCGAGAATGTCTGGCACGCAATGTTCCACGAGTTCTCAGCCAATTGCCCAAATCTCTCGACGAAACGTATCAACGTATACTGCAAGGGATAAACGAAGCAAACCGAGATGACGTTTATCGTTTGTTACAATGCCTCGTGGTGTCTATGCGACCACTTAGCGTCGAAGAGCTCGCAGAGGTTCTCGCTGTCGACTTTGAAGATCATGGGGAGAATCCAAAATTGAATCCGGACTGGCGTTGGGAGGATCAAGGACAAGCTCTTCAGGTGGCCTGCTCCAGTTTGATCACCATTGTCGACACCAACGATTCACGGGTTGTGCAGTTCTCGCACTTCTCAGTGAAGGAGTTTCTGACCTCACCTCGTCTTACAAGTTTAAGTGGTGATGTCTCTTGCTATCACGTTTCCCTCGGACCTGCCCACGCGATCTTCGCACAAACTTGTATGGGCGTGCTGCTGCAATTGGACGATGGCGTTCCCGAAGAGAGCATCAAGAAGAATCTTCCTATGGTTCGATATGCCGCCCAATACTGGGTCGAACACATGCAGTTCGCCAATGTATCGTCACACATACAGAAAGGGATGGAAGAACTCTTTGACCTGGACAAGCCTCATTTCGCAGCGTGGGTCCGGTTGCACAACATAGACACTGTTGTCACCCGCGGCCTCTTCAACAGAACCTTTGTAGATGTGATTCCGCGGGCAACGGTCTCAACTCCTTTATACTACGCCTCACTCTGCGGATTTTACGACCTGGCAAAATACCTTATTATCAAGCATCCCTTACATGTGAATCAGTTTGGCGGTCGTCGTGGCACTCCACTGGTAGCAGCGCTTGAGCGTGGTGATTTCCAGATGGCAGATTTACTCTTTCAAAACGGTGCTGACGTGGACGTTCGGGGCTGGCACGAAAAAACTCCGTTGGTTTGTGCGGCATACACCGGATTTACCGAAATCGCGCGGTGGCTACTCAATCATGGCGCAAATGCAAATATCCAGGCATCGGGTTGGACTGCACTGCATGCTGCAGCTTTGGGCGGAAAACTCGAGGTAGCTCGGATACTACTCGATCACAATGCAGAGAACAAAGCCCACCATTCTAACGGCTCGACCCCATTACATTTGGCGTCGGTATCTGGTCATGACGATCTCGTTCGATTATTGGTTGGCCGCGGTGTAGATGTGAATGCGCGGGACGATGACCATTCGACTCCGTTACACCTGGCCTCGGGCAAGGTCAAGAAAGGATCCATGATGCCCTTCTTCACGAGAATCGCGATGCCGTCGCTTGAGGTCGTGCAAGTGTTACTGGAGCATGGTGCGGATGTAGAGGCGAAGGATAAGAAGGGCAGGACTGCATTCGATATAGCGTCGTTGAAGGGACGACAAAATCACGAAACCGCGAAACCACTCTCGGAATATCGGAGTCACAGCACATTGCCAAGTGATACCGTATCGGATGTAGAGGCGAGGGATAAGAAGGGCAAGACTCCATCCTATATAGCGTCGTTGATGGGACGACAATATCACGAAATCGCGAAACTACTCTCGGAACATCCGAGTCACAGCACATTGCCAAGTGATACCGCATCGTAACACCTACTAGTACGGGCCTAGTATCCGTGTACCTAGGCGTGGCCTCCTTTTGTCGTTTCAGTATTATGTGTGCGACAATATATGATAGTCCATGTGAAAGAGGATCGGCTTGGCGTCGCTTACATACATCCCCATGATCACAAAGTTACGTTGTTGAATAGATATCGACTCAGGCATCACGAAGTCTCTGTATTCATGCCGCTAGCAGTCTGCACTGCATAGGCGAGTCACCAACACAACGTTTCCGTCGGGAAGAAGCAGTTGTTGTATGTATGAGTCAATCAGTCAGCGCCGAACTGTCTGTGACCCGACCGGGACCTGTTTCAATTCCCCGTGAACAATAAATCGGAGGTTCTGCCCCGAGGGAAAGCGCCACACTGGCATGTCGTCTCGCGATCTGTTAGATCGCAGAGATAAGTGGAGGTATGGTGTTATCCACTCTGTGGCTCTGTACAATTACTGTGGTGCCTGATCAGCGGAAGAGCGCTGTACTAAGTTGAGTATAAGTACTAGTCCGAGTACCTCCCCTAAAACTCGTGGGCCGCAGTCCTGGGTTGTGTGCCTGTCACAAATATAAGTTCAGGATATGACGATAAGACCGTGACTTGGAGGCGGCGTCCTCGACTCGGACGGGCTATCCACTCTTCTCTGACCATTCCCCGATTAATGATGTCTCCTTCCGTGAACCACACTAACCACACAAACACGGCCCCAAACGCGGAATACGACATTCCACCATCCGTGTTCACACTCCGCCGAACCGCCCAGCTCGAGGCGCTTTACACCATCATCAGGGACAAGGACACGTCGCGTGGGGACTTCATATTCTATTCAGACCGCATCATTCGTCTGCTCGTCGAGGAGGGCTTGAATCATCTGCCCGTCGTGCCCAAGGTCGTCGAAACACCGACTGTATGCAAACTGTATCCATGTGTGATGGGGACTCATACAGACCATTGCGCAGGGCGTCGAGTATGAAGGTGTCGGGTTTGAAGGAAAGATCTGCGGTGTTTCTATTCTTCGTGCGGGGGAGGTGAGCTGTCCTATCGATCTTTGTGTTATTCACCTACTTTATCGTGTAGGCAATGGAACAGGGTTTGAGGGAGGTTTGCCGCAGCGTACGCATCGGGAAAATTCTCATTCAACGGGTGAGGCCTTTACCGCGATATTATATCGATGCGTTTTCCTGAACGGTCTTTTAGGATGAGGAAACGACGCATCCCAAACTCTTCTATTCCAAGGTAGTACTAGCCCGAGCTTCTTGTCATACTGGGAAGACTGAATACCATACTAATGTGTATAGCTCCCTCAAGATATAGCCCAGCGCTATGTGCTTCTTCTTGACCCGATGCTTGGTATGTTCTAGCTATTTGGTGTTCCGCCGACGACTGCTCAGGCACAACGAAACGAACAGCAACCGGTGGATCGGCTATGAAAGCCGTTGAGGTAATTATGGAGCATGGCGTACCTGAGGATCGTATCATCTTCATCAACTTGGTGCCGTGCTCTTCTCCTTATCTCTTCTTGTCAAATACGTCTCATGTCCCAAGGTGCAGGTCTCCGCCCCTGAGGGTTTGAAAGCGTTCACTACTCGCTATCCATCACTAAAAGTGGTGAGTCACCCTTTTTTCCTCCTTTCGGCCTTACTAACGAGACCTCTCCAGGTGACCGGGTGGATTGACGAAGGTCTGAATGAGCGAGCGTACATTGTTCCGGGACTTGGTGACTTTGGCGAACGGAGGTGCGTAAAAGCTCGGTATGAATAGACGCACACAGAGTCACTAACGCCCAATACAGGTATTGCGCATGAGACGCGCCGGTTTCGTGTCATCACTCTGCTGTTTTCTGCGGGCGATCGAAATACATACACATTTTTGATCTGTCGTGCGTTTCCGGTCGTACAGGGATAACTTGTCCAAAGCTGTGTCAGACCAGAGACGTCACCTCATCTGTATTTCTCTCGATCTAAAACCTTGTAGCAACCGATCATGCCCTGAGACATGCGAGTGCCGAGATCCCACCCCGCAAAACGAGGGTTCTCTACAATCATGGGTGTCAAACAAATCACGCGAAGGCTATCTGAACTCGCACCGGCAGTTGTGTCTGTTTTTTCTCTTAAAACCTTTTTGGGATATATACACTTTTCAGACATTTTCCCACCGGGTATCCTATTCTCATCTGGCACCGATCATAGAACGATACTTGCAAAAAATTTCCAACCAAGAATATGGCTCGGGGTCGAGGAATCATATCACCGAAACTCTCCAAAAGACGAAAGAAGGTAGCACCCACCCAGCATTGCGCCCAGTCATCGATGACACGTAGGTTTTGAAGACAGGGATATCAATCAAACCCTCAACTGTGTACTACTGTACTAGTAATAGTAGCTTATTCCACCACGCGATTCCCACGGGTGCCATAGCACTCTTTAGCGAGGTGATTCGCTATCATCATGATCTTCATCGCAGAGGAGGTTACAACGACGAGAGAGTGTTTAGAAAAATAAATTATGGCCAAGATATGGTCTGGTGATCGTGGGAGAGGAGATACTTGCTTAAGTTAGTGCGTTCGGCTCGAGGGTCAAATCAAAAAAACTAAACGAGGGACTCGACTTTGACCTCATTCTGAACTACCACAGATCTTTTTTCGTTCGGTCTCTCTTATTGTACTTGCTGCATATTCCTCCTCTCTTTCTGTTGTTAAAAACATCATGTCGTCGGACCAGTCATCTTCTCCCATTTCGTCTTCCTCCCTCAGGCGCAGACATTCTGGCTCAGCGACAACGCTCCCACCTGCACTCGCGACTCTCCGAAATAATGTTAATTTGTCTGTCGATCCCCCACCACGACCAAAATCAACCCCTGCAGACGAGCGAAACCGACTGCCCTCCAGAAAGCGTCTTCACGAGGGGAGTAACAACTCAAGTGAGACCTCAGATGACGAGGTAATGCCGGCTCCTGTGCCATTGCATCAACACGATGGTGTTTTACGCCAACAGGAAGTGCAGCTTGTACATGAGGAGGATCAGGGGGTTCCTTCGAGGCCGACGCGGCCATTGCCCACTGGTCGTTCTCGTGGCTTGCCCAGCTCGAATCCATCGATGGTTCCGGTCGCGGCGCAGGTCCCCCGCGGGCCAAGTGCGCTGAATGGTCCCCGCCGACTCTTTGTCATACTTGAGCAGGCGTGCCTTGAAGCGTATAAGGTTAGTAGCACCGGCAAGTCGCGTAACGGGCGGGAAGGCGAGGCAAAATACACGCTCCTCAATTGCGACGATCATCAAGGCATCCTCGCCAAGACTGGTCGTGATATCGCTGACGCTCGGCCCGACATCACGCATCAGTGTCTCTTGACGTTGCTCGACTCGCCGTTGAACAAGGCTGGCCTGCTGCAGGTTTACATACACACCGCAAAGGGTACGCTTATCGAGGTGAACCCGCACGTACGGATTCCTCGCACGTTCAAGCGGTTTAGCGGGCTCATGGGTCAGTCGATGATTTTTACGTCCCTTCTTGCCCCTTTTCTGACCAATGGTTCCGGATTCATCAGTGCAATTGCTGCACAGGCTTTCCATTCGGGGCGTGAATGGCCCAGAGAAGCTTCTGAAAGTCATAAAGGTGTGTCACCGTTTTAGCGCCTGGGTCCGATCTCATGACCAAACCTGTCATTAGAACCCTATCACTGACCATCTTCCTGTGAACACGCATAAAATCAGTACGTCCGTAGCAAAAAATGCTCAATTTGTTGGCTCATGGGACATTGGAAAGCTCTCTCGGGTGACTCTCAAACCGTGCGATTGTCGCGATACTTGCCTACGCTGCCCAGTACACATCATCTTGCCGTGTTTGTTGGCGCGATGGCCGTGGAAGGGACGACTTTGCAGATCACATCGTTGATCAGAAGATCAGCATCAGTGATTATCCGCTCAGTGCCAGCGTAGCTTGTGGCAAGGTAAGATCTGAGCACTGACTGCCCCAGATTATGACTAACAGTTCGGCAGTTTTGCTGCGCTCTGGAAGAGCTCTGGACATCGTCTGAATTTAAACATTGAAAACCTCGCAAACCCGCTCCTTAAATGCATGTAACATTATGATATCCCAAAAGCGAGGACGAGGTCAAGGTCTGGGTATTGGTGATTTTTTTTGTACCATCCACTTACGTTCGGGGATCTACCCGGGGGCTGTTTTGATGATTTGATGTTTGCAGAGATATCATACTTGAGCACCAGTGCATTTCAACCTGCGCATCTATTTATCACCCTTGTTTATCGACGCTCTCTACACATCGTACTGATCATGACACAATTACCACTGACCTACTCCCACCATCTACTCATCCGCCACGACGATGTGCTTGTGTTTTAGCTGTAACGTCTACACCCTCTGTAATATTGGTACATACGGGTCGCGCCGCGACCCACATCCCATACTCGTGAAGCACTGCAACTCAACTTGCGGCAGCACGAGTGTTGTAACGAATGAATATGAATAAAAAGGCGATAAGTTGAGTTTACAATCGGAACAAGGAGTGATGCCAAATGAGGTAATCTGCCTCCAGGTCGGGTCGTGTCGGTCATCGCACAACACAACACAACGCAACGTGCAAAGAGCTTATCGCGGACGACCATCTATCTCAAAGAATTTTCAATACCTGTATTGTCTTTTTCATCTCAACCTCACACCCAACGTACGAACAAAACCCTCCTACCCAAACCCCAAACTGCGCAGCAAGTGAAGAAGAAGCAAAGCCATGTCGGCACAAGCAAGCGCATCTGCACTCCCGCCAGGCGTGACCGACCCTAATTACAACCTCTACCTGGCCGTCTCGGGAACCTGACGTACCGCAACAGCATGCGCTCGAGACCCTCAGGAAGGAGGTACAAGAATGGGGTGAGTTTGTCCCCAAACGTAAGGACGACGCTACACTGCTCAGGTGAACACACAACTCCCTTTTCCAACTCTTGTTGTTCTGACTGACTACCCCCTTCTCCTCCTCCACCCTTTTTTTGGTAATAAAAAACATAAATCATGGGCTTTTAGGTTCTTGCGCGCGCGCAAGTTCGATGTGGCCAAGACCAAGGAGATGCTGTTGAGTGCGGAGAAGTGGCGGAAAGATGTCAAGATCGATGAGCTCGTGCGGTGCGTCGTTTACACACTCGACCAAAAAAAAACAAAAACAAAACGGTAATATTACAGGACGTTCAAATTCAACGAGAGAGAAGAAGTCAACAAGTATTACCCGCAGTATTACATAAGATTGACAAGGTGCATTCACTTCACCTTTTTGCACCAGTGCGATGACACACACCGCCTTTTTTTTTTTTAGGACGGTCGTCCTATTTACATCGAGCGACTCGAAAAGTTGGATGTCAAAGCGCTCTATTCCATCACGACACCAGAGCGACTACTGAACCGGCTGATCTGCGAGTACGAACGCTCGCTGACCACGCGTATGCCGGCGGCGGCGCGCACGGTGGGACACCCTGTGGAGACGTTCTGCACGATCATGGACCTACAGGGCGTATCGCT
>WTXI01000479.1:0-22523 GCA_022376515.1 Lactifluus volemus
AGTCCCAGGCGATCAAGTCCGTGTGGGTGAAGAGTAAGGTGTGCTCGTGGCTCCATATCCCTATCTCTCTGCTGAGGACCCCTGGGATTACTGTCCCTCTGGTCAAACCAGTATTCGGTGGTCCAGTAGGTGGGGAACACTTGAATGGCCTTGTCCTCTGTGCTAACTGTGGTCATCTGGATGCCAATACTTTGGGTCTGAGGGGGCAGATCCGGGACCCAACCATCGGTCTGCGCCACCACGATGGTAGGGATCGTGGGAGCCCTGAGGAGGTTAATGTGCAACCGCCCTTGTCATCTTCTTCGAACCATTCTTCCTCAGGGGTCTCTGGTCTAGCGAAGTCACCCAGCCTTTTGGGCAACCATGGTGCTATGGCTGTTAGTGAAAATGCATGTGCGTCTCTGGGTTCTGGGGTGGTCTCTCCTCCACTTGAAGTCAAAAAGGCAGTGAGGGCACTGTCGGGTATCTTTGTAATACTTGTATGGATTGTAAGGCCACTCGTAGTCAGATTTGCATCCCACTGGCCAGTCATAGGGGATTCCCAAGCACATAAATTACACTTGCTGATAGTCGACTACCAGGGAGTTAGGAGAGGTGCGATGCTTTCTGTAGGGGTTGAAGAAGTCAGCGTCAGCCTGTGAGACCCAAATGATCTGAGGGAGTGAGAGGTCGAGGTTTGCTGATTGTATCTCCTCCCAAGTGTACAGCAATGAAGTGACCGGCGAATTAGTAATGGGAGGTACAGATAGCCTCCTGGCAGAAGCATTTGTGTTGGCCGTGGTGAATGTATGTGATGTGGATTTGTCGCTTTGGGAAGAACTTGAAAAAGTAGTGGGTGGTAAAAGGGGGTTCTTGGAAGAGGGAGTGAAGCTGCATTGTGCTTTACCCATCCATCCTCACCTTATTATAGCCCCTCTGGTCTTTGTTGGGTTTTGTTTGTGAAATTCTTCTACCAAGTCCTCCGCGTGCACTTGATTAGCTGGTACTCAGGTGTTATAAGCATGCGGATATCCTTTCTATTTCAGGAAGTACTCGAGGCATCCTTTGCCGCGCCCCTTTTGTCTGGAGTCCAACACCTGCTCAAGCTCATACTCTTCTTCCTCTTCTATTACATCAGGGGCTGGTTTTGTGAAGGCCTGGCCGTTCTCCTCCATCTCCTTATATGGAGATAGAAGGGATGCGTGGAACACTGGATGGACACATTTTTGATGCCACTGATCTGGAAGCTTCAGTTTGAACACCACCAGGCTGATCACCTGAACCACAGGGAAGGGGCCATATCGCTTTGGGGCTAGCTTGGCAAAAGGGTGTGATGTTTTCAAATTTTTCCCATCTAGCCAAACTTGATCCTCTTTTTGAAAAGGTTTATAAGCTCGCTTCCCCTTCTTCCTCACATTTCATTTTTGTAAGAGGTCTTGCGCCCTTTGGATGGCTTGGTGTGCTTGGTTATGTTTTTCCATCAGATAATCTTTGCGCCATTCTATTGCTGGCATCTTTCCTTCCTTTTCAGTTTGCCACACGGTGGGTGTGTGTCCCATGAGTAAGTCAAATGGGGTTTGCTTTGTTGTCTCGTTGAGCCATAAATTGTGGATGAACTGGGCTAGCGTGTAAGGCTTCTGTACGCGAGTAGTCTTGAGCATTAGAAAGTCTGTAGTAGTATAGATTAGATGAATAGATGAGATTTGAACTTGAAAACCCCTTAAGAGCACTACACAACTGAACCAGCCAAAACTGTGATTCTTTATTGTGAATACTTTGTAAAAGGGTAAGTCTGCCTTCCATCAGGGAAGACAGGCAACATAAATACATGTTCTACTACCCTAGATCTACAGTAATCATAGTCCAATCTGTCATGATCAAGAGGATCACAACATGTTTCACTTACTTATGAAACATCTTCATAATCACACAGTTTTCACGCACCTCAGTGATCTAGAGTACTTAATATATTTGTTGCAGGTCACCCCATCAGAGTGCACTGCTATAATCAATGTGCAACGCTCGCAGGATGTCGCAGTGTTGCTTAATTGCTTGTTATCTAGGCAGACTGGGCTGGCTGTGTCATTTGACACAAGATGCGACTAAGCTCTTGGATCGGACTGCCCATGCTGTGGGCACGATAATCATTAATAGCAATATCTTTTATTGCTTTGTCATGTATCAATAAGATCTTAGATCATGTTTCATATGAGGCACTCTTGTTTCAGTGTGCATAAAATTTGTGTCTTAATTGTGAGGCCTGACGACCTCACGTTCATATTCTCTCTGACTCAAGCTCAGTATGAGCTTGAGCTGGTCTGGGGGGCCGCTCATGCGACTTCTGACATGTTGATGTGTCATGCGACACCAGCCTCGAGCTGGCCCATGTTATACAGATTGCTTAGGATCTTCGATCCTAAGCAGTACTTTATCTTAACACTTCACACAGGTATTTTATAGATCAGGTGTGACTTTAGTTATGGTATGGCATCCATTAGGGGCACCTTACACCCTCCCTCACAAGAATAGACTGAGGGGTCAATTGATGTAGATTAGAGTTGAGTGATAATGTTGCCAATGATACTGTATCATTGATGCAGATAGGTAGTGCGTTTGTAACACGATAGTGAATACAAAGATAAGATGGGAAAATGAAGGCGTGATCTGAGGCAAGTACCCTTGGGATAAGCTGATTCTTTCAATTGCACTATCCTGGGCCCATGCTAATATTATCATCATCCCATCCATTGTGGGTAGTTTCTTCTTTGTCTGGATGGTCGATATGAGTGTACACGAAGTCAGGTGGGGTCATGGGACGTGTGATGTCTGCTATCTCCTCACACAATGCAGGCTGTAAGCTTTGCACCTCCGAGGACTGCTCAAGAGCCAGATTGTAGTTGCCCAGAGCGTCCATATGCACTGACTTTGAGATGAATTCAGGGTGGTCTGTAATACACTGGTGTGCAAGGTCTCTTGCCTGCTTCAAGATCGGCGTGCACGCACTGTCAGGGTGATCAGACAGCAACATCTCAATGTACGCAGTGGCCCAGGGATGCCACTGCTCCGCTTCTTTGGGGGAAACTCCGTTCCAAGCCAGGAATCTGGCTACTGATCTAATGCCTAGCTTAGGAGCAGTGCTGAACACTCCCTGTTACAGCTCTACTGGGGCCAGGTCCCAACTAGGGTTCAAGAGTTCTGATCTCTCCCAAGATCTAGGTTCAGGGTCACTCAAGGTGATGATGCGCAGAACCCTGTGGTGTTGTAGCACAGCCACCAAGCTTCGATGGCCCTATTAGGGCATATAGGAGGGTAAGAGAAGAGGGGAAAAGAGGAGGGGGAGTTCTTTGTTACTTTAGGAGAGGGTGAAACAGGTAGATTGAGTTAAAGCTGAAGCTGAGGTACAAGCTACCAGCGAAGGCCTACTTATACAAGTACACTAATTGTTGTCCCCAATGAGGCGAGACAATAAGCACAAGGTCAGAACAATAGCAACTGAGAACAATAGAGACTCAAGACAATGACACTGGACAGATAGGGGCAAACAATAGGAAACCAAGACAATAGAACAGTCAGCACAATAAGAACAATGTGGAAGGGAAGTCATCACAGTGAGTAAGCAGGTTATGGAAGCATAAGGTCCAACATGCCCTGCATTCCGTAACACTTCCTCTTCATATGGTTCAGAGTGTCAGGTTTGGTGAATGAGCAGCCACTCCTGGGTTATCATCTGCTCATACCTTTGCAGTACTCTGAGGAGTGCCGCAGCCACGCTCAGGAAGTGGGTCTGGAGTAGGCCCTTGTGTATTGCGGAACTGTTGAAGTTCTGAGGCAAGAAAATCAAGAGTGCGTGAGTGCCCTCTATGTGTGTGGTCTGAAAACCCTTTCTGACAAAGGGAATGCCTATGTATCAGAAGTGCGGGTCCACAGAGTGTTTCCAGTACAGCCAACGCTTCTAGATGTTTATGTGGGTAGTTAGCATGGGTTCCTGGCAATCTGTGGGACTGGTGTGCATTTGTAGATTGTCCTATTGCTCAAGGGCATGGCTATGGAGTGTGCTGTGCAATTCTGGGGGCATGAGGTGGATGTGTTCTGCATAGCCCCAAGCGAATCTGGTCTTTTCAGATATGTTTAGGAGAGTGTCCACCTCTGATTGTGTGCATGGGTCTTTAACAGGTGAAATTAATACACCATTTCTCCCCCCCCAAGACCAGGCCCACTAGTGGTATTCTGCCGTCAGCTTTGCATGCAGCAATGGCCCCAGGGGCGTAGAATGTTCTGGACCAGACCAGAGTGGTCTGGAAATTCGGCATACCATCCAGAGTCATGGATCCGGTGGCATACACATAGCGTGAGTAGGCATTAAAATCTAGCTGCCCGTCCAGGAAGGCGGGAATGTCATCATTCGGTACACACAGAGAGTTGTCTGGGTGGCACAGGATTATGGGTAACAGCGTGGGAAACCCAGGCTAAGAAGAGGGGGTGATTAGATCCTGTGCAGGTGTGAGTGTGGTTGCGGCGATCGGCGAGCCCGGAGGTCTGCACAGTCATATCTGTGACAGCAGTTGTGGTGGGGCAGAGACCAGGTGAGGGGTCCTGCAACCTCTGATTGTCAATTCCGAATGCACCAAAGTGCATGGCGATGGATCTTACCTCAAGAGTTTGTGTGGCCATTCCCCCTGAGAGTAGGCCATCTGCTCAGTCAGCTCAGTGACTTGGGCAATTGCTCGATCTTTCTGTTTATTGCACTCTTGCAATGTAAGGTTCAGAGTGTGCACTTAGTCACACAATTCCACAATAGATGCGAGAAGTGAATCATGCTCTTTAGTAATGCTGCTGATAATGGAAGTTTCATGTGCACGTTCTGCTTCCTCAAGAGATGGCTTTCCAGCCACGATATGCTCCAGGTAGTGGACTGTCCAGTGGGTGCATGTCTCACATGTGCGTGGCTCATGTGTGATAATGTGAAATCACAGGTTATGGCACCAGCTCATCACAGGTTGTTCATCCAACATCAGATGCGATAAGATTGCAGCGATACTGCGGGACAATATCTGTGTGGTTCCAGTGGGTACCGGGACTTGCAAGGTTTGATTAAGAATCCCTGCGATGTTTTAAGAATGGTCACAAGTCCACACTTTGGACATGTTATCTGTCATGTATAGATCAACCCTGTTTCATAGCGGGGTAGGTGCCTTAATTAATCAGTTTCACAATCACCAAGGCGGTCGCTTCTCTTAGATGTAGATATTCTTGGTTATCAATAGTGCACAAGTGCATCAAGCTTTCAATGCATGGTGGGGTAGATCTAGTGGATCTACCACGCCCATCAGCTCCAGATAATCGTCGAGTGCCTGTAGATCTTTGCACTCCTTGTATGGTTCCCAAGTAGTGTCACCTAGATTCCAGCATACCTGGAAAGATAACTTATTTTTGTCCCAGTTATAGGCTAAGATTGCATCAACAAGCCACTCCTGATCATTAGACGTGCCAAAGTCATAGAATGGGTGTGCTTCCTGATGCAGGAATAGTGCATCATCATTGGCGATGTGTGCATGCAATCTGCTCTGGTGAAATCGATTATGGATTCTGCGCACCTTCAGGGGTGTGGGCAGATCTACTGAATATGTGGACACCTCTGGGTGTGCATCAATGATCTTGAATGGGCCAATATATTTAGGCATCAGTTTCTGCACCTGTCCTTTCGGTAGGGATAGATCTGCAATGGAAACATAGACCAGATCTCCTACTGTAAACTTATTGTCTTGTTTACACCTGGTGTTAGTGTAGTGTGTCTGGTGAGCTCTACTTTCAATGATAGCATCATGTGCATCAGCCAAATTCTGTAGAGCTTTGTTCACAAAGTGCTTAACCCCAGGAACCACGCTTGGCTCTGGGCGTGCACCAGGATTAATGCTTGGGATGTAGCCACTGTTCAGCTCGAATGGAGTGAAGCTGGATGAGCTGCTCATGGCTGAATTGATTGCAAATTCAGTCATAGGTACTTTCTCAGACCAGTCACGCTGATCCGTGCTCACTAGTGCGTGGAGGATCTGACTAATTGATCTTATCGCACACTCTGATGCTTCATCCGTTTGCAGATAAAAAGATGTGGACATAAGTAATCATGTTTCTAGTAATCTGTGAGTCTCATGCCAAAAGCAAGATGTGAATTTAGAGTCCCGATCTGATACAATAGATTGCGGGAGCCCATGCAATCGCACAATCTCCTGAACATAGACCCACGCAAGTTCGCTCACCTTAATTGTTGTACAGATCGGCACCAGATGCACCATTGATGTTAAGTGGCAGATAACCACCCATAGGTAGTTATAGCCGCCTGAATCTGGAAATGGACCTACAAAGTCCATCGCTATTGATTCTCAGGGTTGGACCAGGATCAGGAGACTATGCAATAGTCCTAGCACTTTCTGAGTGTGATCCTTGGTCATCTGACATACTGGGCATGTTTTACAGTATAATTCCACATCCTGTCTGATGCGTGGCCACCAATAGTAGCGGCAGATATATTCCGACATCTTTTGTGGCCCCAGGTGTCCTAACACTTGGTGTGCCTGCATGAGCATGATCTCGGTTAAGTGTCGCTTATCACGTACAACTGCCGGAATGCACAGTACACGATCTCCGGCCAGATTGTGTGTATACAGTAGATTATCGATGATTGTGAAGCTCTTGTAGTGCTTAATCTTCGCAAGTATCTTTGAGAACAGTGAATCTTTCTGATATCCACGTCTCACATCTTTCAAGAAGATCTTATCACCCTTGATGTGTGGTCATAGATCTGAGTGATGATCTAATGAATCAATCACTCTGGGATCATCCTGAGAGTTGTCAGGGGGCAGATCTTTCGTCTGAGGTAGGGGATCTGGTTCTTTGTGTGCAGCAAGCTTAGCCACCTCACTCTGGCGTGGCTTGATCGCCTCTATGATCTTGCACTTAGATGCAAATGATATGTCTTCATCTGGTCTTTTAGGAGCATGCTGTTATCTCTTGGGGCGGCTGGCTATGAGGATATCCTCACTCTGTGTGCTTATCACACGATTCTCTTCAAATCAATCCCATGGCAGATCTTCTCCCTTGGGATCTAGCTGAGAATCTGCGTTTACATATTGAGCTGCACTCTGCTGCTCATCCCACAGATCACTCTCATAGTATCGCGAGAGTGCATCTGCTACTAGATTAGATTCCCCTTTAATATAGATGATGTTGAAATCAAATTGTGCTAGGAATTCCATCCATTGCACCTGTCTGCTATTAAGTCGGCGTTGAGTTTTGAAGAACTCTAGTGCCTTATGATCTGTAACGATCTGGAGCTTCCATCCTAGAAGCTTATCTTCCCATTTAAGGAGTGCCTCAAGGATCACGACTGTTTCCATCTCAAATACTCTGTAATTCATCTGAGCTGAAGTGAACTTCTTCAACATGAAGCCTGTGAGGTGGCAGGTCTGCCAAGTTTCACCTTGCCCATACATCACACTGATTCTAGACATTGATGCATCGCAAATTACCCAGATTGGGTCGACAGATAATGGGTTGATAGGTTTAAGGATCGGCGATCTACATGTGATCGCCTTAATATTCTCAAAGCATGCTTTGTGCAATGGTTTCCAATAGAATGGTTGCCCATTCCGGCAGATCGCAGACAATGGACTGGTGTATGCAGTAACATCTGGCATGAAGTGCGCCAGGTACTGCACAAGTCCAAGGAATTGCTATACATCTTTGTGATTGCAGGGTGTACGCCATTCTCATATCTTCGCCATCTTATTGGCATTAGCATGCACTCCCCGATCATCTATGTGATGTCTGAGACAGTCCATGTTGCTTGAGTAAAGATCGCACTTATCTCTTTTGAGATAAAGTTGATGTTTCCTTAGTGTTTTAAACACATGATCCAGATGCACTTCATGATCTTCCAGCATATCGCTGAAAATGAATAGATCATCTAAGTAGGCATACACATAGATTCCAATCACATCACAGAAGATCGCTGTCATGAGGCGTAGGAATGTGGCAGGTGCATTACAATCACCCTACTGCATCACATTGCTTTTGAAGGTCCCGAAGACTGTGGAGAATGCAGTCTTGTGTACATCTGTGAGATCAACTCACACTTGTTCGTAGGCGTTAGATAGATCAATCTTAGATCGGTATCTCATGTGTGCCATGTCCATCCAGATCTGATCTTGATCTGGGAATAGAGTGATGTCTTTATGTGTATTATCATTCCGTTGGTGACAGTCTATGACTGTACGTAGACTGCCAGATTTCTTCAAGATACACAGCAATGGTGCTGCCTGTGGTACCGCTTTAGGGGTCCACCAGCCATTATCAATGTAGTGGTGAAGCTTCTCCATCAGCTTAGATTGCATCGCCTCAGCATATCTCGGTAGTCAATAGAAATAGTGCTTATTCTCATCAATCAAAGGTATTTTGTGATTGATTTCTTGTAGTGGTGGTAGCCCTGGTGGGGAACCATTCATAATGTCTGCGTATTTCACGAACCAGCATTCACGACAACTCTCTAGATCAATCTTATCTGTATTAGTTTTATTTATAGTGTCCATTGATTGGACGTGAATCTCCTTCTGCCTCTCACTCAGAAGTGATGATGGTGTGCCCAGATCGTGATGTATTAGCAGAGGTTTCACAGATCTGGCCAATAGTCAATGATCAGTGCGCAAGATTGTTGCTCTGCCAGATGCAGGGGGTCATGCATGCGCAGATCGCTTTCATGAGATCATGAGATCTTCCTGTCCCACTGATAAGGTAGGGACTATCTGTTCATGATAAGATAATGTGTTGTGGCCGAAATCCATTACTAATTCATGTTTTCGCATGAATGGAGTGCCAATGATCATATCATAGCAATCAATATTGACAACATCTAGATAGGTGTCATCATCTTTGATCAGGCCAAGTGTAAGCGAAGCTTTTGCTCTGAAATTAATAACAGATCTACTTCTGACCATGCCTAGTTGTAGCGTGATCGGGTTCTCCAACTGAGTAACGTTTAATTTGGCTATGCAAGCAAAATCATGTGTAACAGATACTGTGGTGCTTCCTGAGTCTAACAGGGCATAGGCTTCGAGGCCATTCACTTTAATCAGGGCAGCCATACACCTGCGATCATTCTTAGAGCTGCAAGGTCGTTCACTAATCGCATAAGTTCTGCACTGGGCCAATCTGAACTCCCGATCGTTAGATTGATTGTCATCATGTGCAGCTGCAATGTGAATGATTGTGATCTCATCGTTATTGCCATTCTGAATGAATTCATACGTTGGCACTGCCTGATTATTTATCCCATTACAGGCATCTATGATTCCATTGATCTGTGGCCCTTGAACTGTTCCAATGTGCTTAGGAATGGGCCTGATCAAGCTGTTGCTTCTGATCTCACTTAGATCGTCTTCTTCCGAAGTAGCTTTGGTTCGTATCTGAATGTCCCCATCATCATGGGGTAGGGCACTTATCTGTGCAATGAGTGAACGTAGATCCCAATTATCAGTGAGATTATCTGTGTGCTGGGTGATCTCTGAAGCCTTCAGCCGATTCTCTAACTCTGTGTAATATCAAGCAATCTGTCTCCACTGTGATTGCAGTAGGTCAAACTCTGTATATCTCAGATTGAGATCAAAACATTCTAGATCGAGGGCCTCCTCGAGATCTTTGCACTTTGCGATAGCACAACTGGTAGATAGACGTAGTGCTTCCACTTCTACTGTGAGGTGATGAATCTTCTCCTCTAATGCATGATTTAAAGCACTAAGTGCAGTAATGGGGTGCCCCTGGCTTTCCATAAATGCCATGGTCCATCCGAGGGACACTAGATCCTGCTCGAACTTATCTCAAGATTTCCAGGCGATCAAGTTATCACCCTCGAGTGCTTTCATGATCACAGTGTGCTCTTTGAAGGTGGCACACACGTTGCACCCATGAATGTGTGTAACACTAAATTGCGGAGTGAATTCAAGTGCATCATGAGGCACCCATGGCACACGCTTATAACGCACGCAGATCTCATTATGCCAGGGCTCCCAATCCGCATCTTCCAACTGAGACGGAGGGGTTTCAGAGTGATCTCTGTCCTTGTGCATTGCCCGGATGTACTCGGTTTCAAGATCATCATCTTCCAATGGCATTGCATATCCATCATACTCATCATAAGTTGTCTGATCTTTATCATATTGTGAGCCATCAGGGACGTCAGTACTGTCATCTGGGTCTGATCGCTCTTCCTGTTCATCGCTACCCCCTGGTTCAGGATCAGCATTGTCTAATTCCTCAGATCCTTCTGAGGGTTTATCAAGCTTGGGTAGATCGCTCTCCGATCTATCATCAATCACTTGTGTAGCAAACATCTGGCGCTGCACCAGTTTCTTGTATTGAGGACATTTTGGATTAGTAGCTATATGTCCAGGCTGTCCACATTATAACATGTTAGTTTTGAAGTGTTGCCCTTCCCTGATTGATGGGTAGATGTCTGCACTGGCTTAGATCCAGCTTGTTGTGCCTGTGGCTTTATCTTGCCACCAGATCTGTTAAGTGGCTTTCTGGCTGACTGATTGCAATCGCGAGAATCCCTGCTATCTCACATAGATCTGTGGGGGGTCCCTGCATTACCAGGCACTCCCAGCGCACTCTGTCCATCTGGCTTTTGCCTAGATCTGATCAGATGGAATGTTGTCTCAATGTACCAAGCTCTTTCCACTATTGCACCAATAGATCCAGTTTCTGCTGTTATGCCTTTGTGGAGTGCAAGATGATCTTGGATCTCCGCTGGTAGTCTGTTGATCAGATGTTGCTTGAATGAATATTCATCGGGCATCTGTGCAAGACATCCTGCCCACATCAGTAGATCGCGATAGAAGGCTGATATGCCTTTTTCTTGTGTATATTTGATCTGAGCATATCTGTGCATCGCCTGAAGGGCAGTAGCAGTAGTTATAAATGATCTGAATAATCCGACGATCACTGATTCAAATGTCCAATTGCGGATCAGTCACATTGGACGCTCTACTTCGTGGATAAACCAGCATTCTGCTTTGCCCTTAAGGCAAGATCCTGTAACTAATACACGATCTCCATCCCTATCATCCGCAGTGAGGCGGCAGATCTTAAAGTAGCGCAGTAAGCCCTGCAACCAGTTATCTAGTGTGTCAAAGTTATTGTCACCTGAGTAAACCTCTGGCATCTTTGCTCGAAGTCCCTTGATCTCCAGTAGATCTGGGGGTATTCCCACTAGGGATTCCTGAATGTGTTAGATTAAACTGGTCACCATATTGGCTTCATGATCTACATGTGGGTGTCCCAGTGCCATCACAGCTGGCACTGGGGGCATGTAAGGGGCCACAGGTGCAAACGCTGGCGGCACCGGAGGCATGTGTGCGGCGCAGCGGGATTAATAGGTCCGTGAACCGGGGAGCTCCCGCGAAGTGGGGGGCTTGTGCTTGCGCTTGTGGTGCCCTCTGATTTAATGCGGGAGGCAGCATGTTTACGGGCTGCGCTCCGTACTGAGCCTGATTGGCCGCGTACTGATTAGCTGCCGGATATACCGCCTGAGGCGCTATAGGTGGTCTTAGCTGTTGCTCGCGTGCCCTGTGCAGTCTCCGAGCGTAATCCGCATCCAGTGCATGCGGATCTGGAGCTGGCACGGCTATTGGCGTGGCAGTCGGTGGATCTGCTCTTTCTGGGGTCGGCGTGTGTACGCGCTCTGATATCTGGTGCCTGTCCTCGTCCTGAGGGTCGTCTGGATTGTACTGGTCTCTTTCTGATCTTGCCCAGGGAGGGGGGCCACCCCTTCCTCGGGCAGGTCGGTGCTTTACTTTAGCTCTAGATCTTCTGATATCAGCTTCGCACTGTTCCCAGATCTGATCGCTTCGCTGGCGCGCCCGATCTAAGCGCATCGCCTCCTCGTCCGGGGGCATTTCACTGAGATCTGTCTCCTCTAACTTGATTGCGGGTGTCTGAGAAGCGAATCGCGCCTGGGCACTTTGTCACCTGCTGTAATCTGCGGTTTCCTCGTCGGATCCGCGATCTCTGTAGATCTCTTGGACCGCTGATGTTCGCGGTGAGATCGGATGCGATTCTTCACTATCGGTCGCAAGGACAAACCGATCCAGGCTCTTGTTGTGTCTCCTGAAACATTTGTTTCGAGAGATCGTACTGTTCGCGGGCTGATCTAAAGCGCCGCTGGAGGTCGTCTTGCTCTTCCATCCGCCGCTTCTAGCTCAAACGTAGCTTTCCTTAGGTGATTGCCCCATCTGAGCACTTCCTGACCTAGCTCTCTGAGTTCTCTGTTAGTGCGCGCCTGGGGTGATTCACTTTGATTACTTTGCGCACTACCGGATGCCCTCTGCGATGGTCCGTAGTCTGCGCGTTGCTTTCCCTTGTCCCGGCGCGGCTCGGGGTTGGGAGTCTTTCCTCTGGCTCGCCGTAGTACGCATAAGTACTCATTGCCGCTGAGAGCGGGGTAAAACTTGCGTGTGCAGTCGCAAAGGACTGTTCTGTTTCAATCTGGGGATCATCCGGTATCTCGCCGGATCTGGGGCCCCTCTGATTTCTCTGGATGTGGGGAAAGCTCCCTTCTGCTGAAGGACTTATATTTATCTGCGGGTCTTCCGCAATTGGTGTCAACTGTGTTAACTCGGAGCGTGCCGGGGGCTTCAGCCTGAACCGCAACTCTCTCCGGTTTCTTTGGGGGTTGCTCTTCACTAGGAAGTGCAGGTTTGCTCTTTTCCGTGCGGCGTGCATGGGCAGAGCGGGTGTTTTTCGGGGGGGGGTCTGTACTGGAGGACATTGTGTGTATTCCAATGAAGTCGTGTGTTCAAAGGTTCAAAAAAGTGTAAGACTTCCGTACCCGAGTAGTCCTCGAGCGTTAGGAAGTCTGTAGTAGTTTAGATTAGATGAATAGATATGATTTGGACTTGAAAACCCCTTAAGAGCACTACACAACTGAACCAGCCAAAACTGCGATTCTTTATTGTGAATACTTCGTAAAAGGGTAGTCTGCCTTTCCATCAGGGAAGGCAGCGACATAAATACATGTTCTACTACCCTAGATCTACAATGATCTTAGTCCGATCTGTCGCGATCAAGAGGATCGCGACGTGTTTCACTTACTTATGAAACATCTTTGTAATCGCGCGGTTTTCACGCGCCTCAGTGATCTAGGGTACTTAATATATTTGTTGCAGGTCGCCCCATCGGGGTGCACTACTATAATCAATGTGCAGCGCTCGCAGGGTGTCGCAGCGTTGCTTAATTGCTTGTTATCTAGGCGGACCGGGCCGGCTGTGTCATTTGGCGCGAGACGGCGACTAAGCTCTCGGATCGGACCGCCCCGTGCCGTTGGCACGACAATCTTTAAAAGCGATATCCTTTATCGCTTTGTCATATATCAATAAGATCTTAGATCATGTTTCATATGAGGCACTCTTGTTTCAGTGTGCATAGGAATTTATATCTTAATTGTGAGGCCTGACTACCTCACGTTCATATTCTCTCTGGCTCAAGCTCGGTATGAGCTCGAGCCGGTCCGGGGGAGCCGCTCACGCGACTTCTGACAGGCTGACGCGTCATGCGACGCCAGCCTCGAGCCGGACCCGTGTTATACAGATTGCTTAGGATCTTCGATCCTAAGCAGTACTTCATCTCAATGCTTCACACGGGTATTTAATAGATCAGATGTGACTTTAGTTAATATGGCGTCCATTTGGGGCGCCTTACAGCTTTCCACTTGTGTAACATTGTAAACTCCGATAGGCAAGCAGCGCCAGTGACAAACAGGCCATTTTTTATTTCACCACACACTACGATTTCTACGAAAAAAAAACAAATTATGAAGTACGGTAACACATGGTACTAGATACTGTAGGCTAAATTTGTGTTGATTGAGCGAGAAATGGGCGAGAAATTGGGGCGATTCGAAAGGGGTCTGATGGCAAAGGGGTGCCATGATAGTATGTGGCGTGTCGTTCGTTACCTTGCTTGCAAGGTTAATGCGGGCGATATTGTATTCGACCGTCCCAAACCCTATATTCCAACATTGGAGGCCAGAACCATCAAAAGCTCACGTGATTTCTCTCTCTGACTAGTCTTCCGAACAGGTGTTTCCGACATAATTTCAATCGAGGACTCGGAACAAGCGACTAAGCGACTGTTACAACGAGCAATCAATCGCATAACCCCTCCCCCCATCAGCATTAGGTTCAAACAAAACAAAACATGGACTTCGATTTCACCACGACTACATGGTGGGATAACTCATAAATGACAATGGGCCAGGGTAGTGTGATCTGTACGATAACATGTATTTATTCTCTACATCTCCTCTTGTAAAATTTGTTCAATCTGTCCTCTATCTGCAGGCAAGGTCGCCGACAACAACGTCGACATTTTCCTAGTGTTGAAGTCTTCGGAAAACCCTCATCTAGTAGTACAGTAGTATTCCACGGTGCCAAGACGTAAACAAGGAGAGGATGGGATTAGTGATCGGTAACGAAATGCCGAACATCTCAAATATATCAGAAGCCCGAATAGTCGGACGTTGTGCCCGCGGCGTCACGGGTAATCCCGTTTTTGCGGACGAAATGCCAAGGCGGAAAGCCCTCAAAAGGTTTCAAAAGAGAAAACTGGTGAGGTAAAACCGGTGGCATGAAAAAACGGTGAGAAAGCTGGTCAGTGCCGCAACGAACCAAACTGAATAAGAAGCATACAGGCGATGACGTACTGTCTGTGACAAACCCGCAAATAAGAACTCCATAGCACCCCCCAGAAAGTAACACCGGGGACAATCGCGTTGATAAAGTCGTGGAGACGACGTACGCAACCCGAGCTACAGCAACAAATGTTCGCCAAATGGTTCATCGTCTCCTACGCCACTCACGCTGCACGTGCCCTTCCTCAATCTCAAGCAACAAGCGCCACATCCCCTGCTAGCGCGATCACCGGCGTCCTCAGCCATCACGCCGGCGACATCTGTGGCTATCCAGTGGCTCCCCTTACCGCCACGTTGCCCTCGCAAGTACCACTACCACCAGTGCAAACCTGGTGTCCGAGCAAAATATTCTGCCCCGGAGCGGGTACGGCTTCCCTGTGGACTTTTTTTTACACGCCCTGGTGCCTTTTTGACACGCATATATGACCTACTAGATCTTGCAAACCGTCAACCTTGCTGAACTCTGGTCGGACCCGAAAACCTTTGTCGACAAGCCCACAGACTCGGATCAGCAGTCCGTCCTGGCCGCGTTTGCGCCGATCAATTCGACCAATGCCACCGAAGGTGCCGTGCTCAGCTTGTCGACGATAACTTTGGAGGTGAGGGCCTCGAACTCGAGGCGCAAGCTCTCCCAGTTTTCAATGCCAATCCGCCGTTTTTGAAAAACGTTACGGACCCGTTGCCTCAAAGCGTTTGCGCAAGTCGTACATGGCTACTGGACGCAACTCATTCGTGGAACTAATTCCTCGGCACTATGTGACGGCGTGAAGTGCGTGAGCACGCTCATCCCGCTGAACCATACGTTCGTAGTTCCGGGCGGTCGATTTCGTGAGCAATGTGAATTGCTGCTTGCGCACGTGTCTTTTTGTCACTATCCTGATCACTGGGCACAGATTACTGGGACAGCTTCTGGATAATTGAGGGCTTGATCCAATCCCAACTATTCGATATTGCCAACGATACGTTACAGAATTTCATGGACGAGATTGAAACGTTCGGATACATTCCCAATGGCGGCCGCATATATTGTGCCACGCTCTCCACCCTGCCTCTTCTTACTAAATATTGACATCCGTGCTAATACAGACTTGAACCGCTCTCAGCCTCCCATGTTCATTTGGGTGCGTTTATTGGGATAACACATCAAAGTTGCTGACCGTTGATTAACCAGATGCTTGCCAACTATGTCGCAGCATCGAATGATACTTCTATCCTACATAGAGCACTTCCTCTAGCTGAGGCATGTAGCTTCTATTTGTCTCCTTCCATCACTGACCCTTTGCCTTTAGCTAGAACTGACGTGGTGGAGAACAATCGTTCCTTGAATGTCACTAGCCCATATACGAATACCACTTACACCCTGTCGCGCTACGCTGTTACCAATAGTGCCCCTCGACCCGAGTCCTACTTGACTGGTATCTCCTGCAATTTATCGTCTACACACCCCATTAACGAACGTAACCTTAGATTACATGACGGCCAATGATCCGACACTTGGCACGCCTCTGGATGAGCCGCAGAGAGCAGAACTCTATTCCGAACTCGCAAGTGCGGCAGAAACAGGTCGCACCTTCCCTTAGCTTCTATTGCGAGGCCAACTAATCAGCAGTGTTATTTTCAGGTTGGGATTTCAGTACCCGTTTCGTCTCACGGCCCTTGGCCGGTGGAACCAACAATACGGGCTCTGCTCTCCGTTCTCTGAACGTCAAGAACCACATCCCTGTTGATTTGAACTGCATCCTTTGTAAGCTACTTGTCTCATTAAGAAATAGACTCACAACCTCTCCTTTCTCCAAGACAAGTCCAATCTCATCCTAGCGGATATTTACTCATCAGGTAGTCATGTTAACAGTACCGCTGCTGCGCAACATACTGCGACTGCTGCCAGTATCCGAGCTGGTATTCTCGACCTTTTTTGGGATCCATCGAAACTCGCATTTTACGACTTCAACCTGACTTCAAACTCACGCAACAGTTTCTTCTCGGTTGCCACGTTCTACCCACTTTGGGTCGGTATCATCCCCGATGAGCTCATGTCCAGCTCGACCAACGCTTTCGGCTTCTTCTCCAGCGTAAACATGGCGCTGCGACGCTACAACGGCACCTACCCAACGACCTTCGTCAATTCCGGCTGCAATGGGATGCCCCGAACGCTTGGCCGCCACATCAATACATCACGATGCAGGCTCTGATGGCTCTCCCGGACAACGTATCAAGCGGGGCGATCCTCAGCCGCCGAAGGGGAAATCTGGCTTTGCACTCGTGCCGGAAGGGCAGCTCGGCTTGCAGGAGAACGATTTGCTGAGGCAGCCGACCTCGAATGGGAAGAACGCTTCGAGCACCGGGAGCAGGGCGGATATCAACGCGTTGGACGGTACGTTCGTCAATGGGGGCAATGCCACTGCCGGAGAGCGTTGGCGAGATGCGCTCGCGAGAGGACTTGCGAACAGATATTTCACGAGCGCATTGTGCAGCTGGTGAGCTCTTTGGTTTTCTCCGATTTTACATCCTTGTTGTTGACTGATGCCCTCTGGTCGTTCAATCTATTCCATCAACTAGGCATTCTAACCGGCGGGTCGATCCCAGGCTCGCTTCCGAGACTGACGGATCAGCAGCTGAACGTCAGCCAAAGCATCAACAATACGGGAAACGTGCGTATCATGCTCCGCTCTCGAATCATTCATCTCTTTCTTCTTTTTGACGTTTTACTACTGTACTAGATGTTCGAAAAAATTTTCCGTCCTCGATATCGATAGTGGCGGGAGTGGCGGGGAGTACACAGTCCAAGCCGGCTTTGGTTGGACGAACGGCGTCGTTCTTTGGGTCGCCAGTACATTTGGCGGGCAACTCGTCGCGCCGGAGTGCCCTGATCCGCTCGTCGAAGCGAGTATCTTGAACAGCGTTGGCAGCCAGAAGAACGGTGCGTTCCCAGGCCGGTGTCCGGGGTCGCCTGTGCTCTCCGGGCTGGCGCTGTTGCTCGCAACTGCCTTGAAACTGTTGATCATGTAAAACGGTCCGGAATTTTGCTGTAAAACAAGTTCACGAAAAGTGGACAAAAATTTGCACCGTTCTGTGGTTCGTATGCGGGCATATGTCAAAATGTCATGAACATTGAGAACCCTCTGTCACCCATTGTTATCCTTCTTCTTCCCACTGATTCTTAAAGGTAGACTAGACACCAGGCAACGACATTATAAAAAGATTTGAGATACAGATAATTTGGAGCACATTGGACCCTGTTGGGCGCTTGGATCCAAATCCAAACGCTGGGGGAATAAGTTACTGTACTACTCGCGGCGTGACGGAACTTGAAGCTCCTTCGCATCACATCAATTCTCGAAGCGCATGCGTTCCTCCGCAAGAATAGAGGCCGCCTCTGGAAAACGCGGAGTGACTATGCACTCGTACGGCACAGGGTGCTGCATCCCATTACGTCAGCTCGAGGTTTGAAACTCCTTGGCCAGAAAGAAAGAGAGAGAACTTCACACGATCAAGCCTACAATCACGAGCGTGTCCGTGTCCGGTTTTATTTCCCTCCCATTGTCATCCCGCGCACGCTCGATGTTGGCCGCCCACAACATCCGTGCGGTGTTATAAAGAGCGTATTGTTAGCCAGATCCCCAGCTACGCAGACCCGCCGGCCGAATCCAAACGAGACGTGTCCTTGCCGATTCGTTTCTAGAGGTCCAGACGATAACCCTCCGTGCTCGTCGTCGAGGTGTCGCTCTGGTCGGAACTGATCGGGCGTCTTGACCGAATACGGCTCGGTCGTGATTGCAGGTGCCAGATGTTGGCCATGCAGACGGTGCCTTTGGGTACGAACGTGCCTTGTACCAATCTTTTCGCTTGAGGCACGGGGTATACCAAATGGCGTGGAAGGGCGCCAGCGAAGGATCTCTTTGATGATCGCGTGCAGGTACGGAAGGCGAGGCTATCGGCAAACGTAGGAAGACGTTCACGGCCGATCACGGCGTCCAATTCGGCTTGAGCTCGACGCTGCACCTCTGGGAAGGCAATCATAGCCAGAGTCCACCAACTCAGAGTGGTGGCAGTCGTTTCGGAACCAGCAAGACTGTGTGTATGATGATACTTTCGTATCTTATCATGTCAAATTACCTAAAAAACATTTTTTTAAATGCATGCTTACTATAAGACTCCAGCCAGGAATGTCATTTCGGGATCGCTGAGACGATTGTGATCAGGACGCTGTAACAACGACGCGCCGAAACTCGGACGGTCCGATCCATTGGCCTACAGCAAGTCATCTCGTCAGCTGGGATAGCTATGGGCTATCTCATAATGTCAACTGCATACAAGGTCAACTCTGACACGATTGAGAAGGCCTTGAAACATTTCATAGTCCTCAGTGTACTGTCGTAAGCCTTCCCTCTTCCATCTTGCGAATCTTTCAAGTACCTCCAAGTCAGCACACGCAGCGAGGTAGATAAAGAAATCCCAAGACCTTTCGGGAATATACATCATCCAGGGGAATATGTTGACCAAAAAGGACTCGGGGGTTGCGGCGTGGTTGATACGATTAAAGTGTTGCTCGATTCTTTCTATGGTTTGATTATGCTCTGACGTAGTAAGTGTCGGGTAGTCGTAAACGATGGACATGATCGTGGACGCCGCTAGACGCTGAAATTCCTTATCTCGATTACAGCTCGCAGAGGACGACAGAACCGACAAGGCCAAAATCGTGGCTTCTTTCATCTGAATAGGATGATAATTTCGCACTGCCCTTTTGGTGAGAGCTTCGTGCGCGGCGCGGCGCATGCGACGCCAGCTATATAAAAAGGACGACAATGAGTTGACTCGTTTTTTTATTAAAAAAATAAGGAGTGGTACTCACCGCTCGCCGTTAGTCTGAAACGGGAGCAGTAGATTATTGGTAAGTACTTTTTGCACCATGACAAAGTGGGGTCGGTCCGAATATTTTCCTGCTCGGCATTCAAGGAGACTAAAGGCCGCCTTGAGACTGTTGAGAACGATGGTGGGCTGTCCGGCGGCGTCAAGATACATGATTTCTCCTCAAATAGACGTCAGTCCACCTAGTTTGGCATCCCGCTGATAATGAATGAGTGAGCGAAGGACTTACCAAAGCCTTCCTTACAGTTTTTCGAGAGTAACCAGTGTTTATCCATCAGCTGGAGCGTATTCCCAATGATGGGTAGGCGTCTAGGGCCAGGAGGCAGATTTCTCCAAGGACTTGTAATATAAGACGCAGTCGCGAAGATGATAAATAATGCGAGCGAGATATTCATTATCAAAGTTTCGTGCTGCCAAATTGACAGAATCGAGAGTCCCATTGTACCAATGATGGCTGGAATTTTCTTTCGAGAAATCTTGAACTTGAAATCAATGTACACCAGTTCTGATTGACCCTGCGGTGCAAAGATAACCACTCGTCCGGGGTCGGCATGAAGAGATGAAGCCGGATGAAAAACGTTTCGGCGCCGCGCTAATGTCGGCCAAACTGGTCAAAGTTTCAAATACGAAAGTTTGTGCCAATGTGCCAGTGGTGTGTGGTATTGAAAGGTGCGCGCTGGTGAGCAGCAGAGCGGCTGAGGAATGCAGTTCGATACATTGCGCCATTTCCCAGCTACGAGAGCTTGCTTGTTATGGAAATCTGAGATACTTTCTATCATCTGCGTGGGAGTGTGGGACAAATAATCACGGGATCAACCGGATACCTGGGATATGGACAGTCCGACCACAACAGTCCTCCACAATCAGATGTATACCCTTCACACACCCCAGCATCTGCTAGCCTCAGCCAGCTGGCCGTCGCAGATGGACAGCCCCTCCATCGCTATGATGATGGAAGCGTTCAAGTTGGTGGGTGGTAGTGCCTCACGGGTGAGTTGCGTGACTGACAAAGGTGGGTCCGATAGAGTACCTGACATTCTGATGAAATCGGTGGTCGCCCGAGTCGATGTCGCGCCCCTACTCGCTTACGACAGCATTTTCTCATTTTTGGGCTTGTACGATACTCTCTTAGCCATGCCATTTTTCGCTTGATATTGACCTTATTCATTTCGTAAACGCCCTGCTTCTTCTTACCGAACACTTCAACCACTTATAACACGCCACATCGCCCCGCGTCGCCACTTTGAAGGTAATTAAAATGGGCCGCATCAAAGCCTTGAATGGATATCTACTTCTCTTTGTTCATCACGGTGTGCCTGCCCTCGCTTGTACTGTATGATCTCTTCTCCAACTGAAAGATGGCCAACTGCTCGGTCAGTTCAATGACTCGAGCGTTCTTTTGTTTCAGCGCAAGTTGCGCTTGATTCATTTGTGCGTTGCACTCCTCTAGCATCTTTTTCAGAGTGTTCAACTGTTGTGCAATGCAGCATTGTCTGCGAGTAGTGAGCTTCGCTCTCTGGAGAGGATGCGGCGGGTGATTGCAGCGTCGCGCTCTTGTTCGGCGGTGCGGAGTGATGGCTCATTGGCCAGGATCTCTTCGAGATAGTGAGATGCCCATGATTTGCATGCACTGCAAGTGCGCGGCTCATGGGTGATAATGTGTAGGCGTTTGTTATAACGCCAGGTAGGTGTGGTGCCAGTGTGTGTGTCTGACATTGGATGTGTTAGAGTGGCAGCGGCACTGCAGGGATTGATTGGGATGTGCAAGTCCAATGTATTAGGGTTGCGTGAGGTCAGATCAGCAGTCCTGCGGGGGATGCGGGTTTAAAAATAGAGAAGTAATTGAAGGTCCGAGGGCAAAAGTGAACGAAACGAGCGGGGAGAAGACGAAAATGCGAGAAGTCGCACTGCACGAGAAGGGGGAAACAAAAACGGGGCAATTCGATGCCCATACAACTGGATTCGATACAGCTATATACCTGTCCATAGTAGCTACTCATATAGCTACTAATTGCTGTAATATAGTGTGATATGAAAGATTACGAGTCCGAAAATTGGGAGGTGTCACGAGTGGCGCGCTCGACCCTCAAGTGAGGCTGCGCCCTCCTGAAACACGAGAGGGGGCCTCGGAAAATATACTAGAACTAATAAAAGAGATAGTAAGTCATTTCGAAACAGGAAGGGTATAGTAAAACGGTCTGGACGTCCACCCCCAACAGGGAGCAGACGCGACCCATCCCAGGTGGCTGCCGGCTGCGATGGCATCGCCTTCCTCGGGCTCCTCTGGCCTCCGCAGCCATATCTCCCTCACCCTCCAACTCCTCTCCAATCGGAGCTGAAAACCAACAAAAAACATTTGCAAGTTTGCAGTTGCGCGTGTTATCTATTCTGTAAGATCAACCCTGTCTCAGTGCAGGTAGGTGCCTTAATTAATTTGTGATAGCCAAAGGTTGCTTCCTTAGATGTAGATTGATTGGTTACCATCAGCGATTGCCTGCATCAATTTTTTGATGCATGGCAAGGAAGTTCTAGTGGATCTTCAATGCCCATCAGCTGATTCAGCTCTAGGTAAACTCGAAGATTGATACAAGTGCTATACAATGCAGATGTTTTTTTTTACACTAAAAACAAGCATGGACCCATTTAACATTGTTGATTTTCAGGAGAAACCATTTATGGGCTACTCCACACTCAGTTTTTGCACGGAAGCCCCTAGGGTGAATTTCGGGCTTGCTGCGGAATCGCTTCTCATATAAGAATGGTCAGTCCACAAATTCACACCATGAACCTTTCCGCGTATTCGAAGTAACGACTTGTGATAACTTTATCACAAAGTAATAATCATCAAACCGAACGGTAGACCCTCACTGCTGATTCAACTGTGCGAGTGTAAGCACCACTCAAAAAGTCGTATAGTGGAACACGGGTCATATAT